>JAJOOR010019436.1:0-23276 GCA_036250505.1 Solanum acaule | reverse complement strand
CTCATATTATAGTGGGTTAGGGGGTATTGGTGTATTATAGTTAGGGACATAGTAGCTGAACCGGCCGGCAAATTCTGACGAGTTTGATATTTCCTCATTTTTACAACAGCAAACAAGGCGCAGTATTGATCGTTTCCCTATCATCTACTTTATTGGCATGCCTTTCTTCTACCTTTTGCCTTTTTTTACAATTTGTGTGTAATTAAAGAGAAAGGGGATGACTAAAGTGGATAAGGTCATCAACTTTTGTTTATTACTCGTTTTATTCCTAATTACTTGTACACTTTTAAATTATCAAGAAAATAATTATTGATAGAGTAATTTTAGCATTTTCCTCATATTAATTATGAAGTGTATAATCTCATTCTGGTATGTAAAGTGTTATCCACACATGATATTTACATCAAAATTTATTATGTATCGGAAATACGTTTCTATTATTAAATTATAACTAGTTAGTATATTATTTTTATACTTTCTCCGTTTCAAAAAGAATGGCCTGATTTTCTGTTTTAGTCTGTTTAAAAAAGAATGACCTATTTCCTTTTTGGTAGTACTTTAACTTCAACTTTTCACGTGACATGTTTAAGACTACAAGATTAAAGGACATTTTGGTACATTTGACATAACTTTAATTTAGAACTACTAGATTAAAAAGTCTTTTTTCATTTCTTTAACTCCGTTTCAAGTCAAACTATGTCATTTTTTTAAACGGAGGAAGTATTAATTAATAAATTCAACCATGATAATAAATTACTCTAGCCCTAAGTAAATTGAATTGTGTGAGGCCCACATAGTGAAAGGAGGCAAGTCATATTCCCAACAGGAAAATATGGTGCAGAAATTCACCAAAATTAGATGTGAGAGAAATGAGAATGGCATGGGAGTGGGGATAGGACAAGTGTTACCTCATACATACTGCAACCTGAAACTCACACTTTATATATATACTAATAATAATTAAAAGTACATAACATCCACATTATATGAAATATTTTTAACAGGCATAAAAAAACCACAAGAACACTATAAAGAATCAGTACAAATATGGCATCAAGAAACCCCAAGGGGAATGATCCCAAATTCTACGAAGGAGTAAAATATCAATGAAGTCTAAAGGTGTTTGGTACGAAGAAGGAAAACATTTTGCACGGAAAAAAACCTTTTTATTTTATGGAAAATGTTTCCTGTTTTTTTTTTTTTTTTAATGTTTCCTGGGTTCATCTTTTATTTATTTTTTTATTTTTGATATATTCTAAAATTATCTATATATAATCTACACAAATAATATGAGAGATATGGGTGGAGGTGTGGGGATGAGGGTGAGGAATATGTAATCGATGGTGGGGATAGGAGCTACACGGATAAGGTGACGATGACGTATTTTGGTGCTAGTGGAAGGTTGGGGTAGAAGGAATCGTGGAATATCACTTGCGGAACTTGTTTCACTACTAAAAGTTACTTTTTCTCATTTTAAGGATCTTATTTTTTCAGAAAAATACTTTCTAAAATTTTGTTCAACCAAATCAAAGACAAAAGAAACATGTTTACTAGGGGTGTCAATGGACGAGTTGGGTTGAAATTTGAGATATTAAAATGGGTTGAAATAGAAATCGGGTTGGATCTTGACCCGCCCAAATTTACTTTGGGCTCAAATGGGTTAGGTTCAAATGGCCTAAAAACGGGTTGGGTCTTGATCTGCCCAATATGACCCGATTAATCTCAATAATTTTAACATAGTGATATTTAACTTTTATAATCACAATTCGAATATCAGCTCAAGATTTATTTTTTAAAAAGGTAACAAATGGATAGATAAATCCTAAAAGATGTTAAATAGATAATAATTCATTCCTTTAATATAGGAACATATCTTAGTAAAGAGTTTTAAAACGAGTTGAAATTGGAGATTGAATTTGGCTCAATTGAGGATTCTCCTAAAATGGGTTAGGCTTGAATGAGTTGAGATTGAACTCAATTCAAATTATCTTGAGCCCAACCCTTAAAAATTATGAGCGGGTTGGGCGGGTTACCTATGTTTGGGTTCATTTTTGACACCCCTAATGTTTACCATCGTACCAAACACACCCTAATAGTTCAAATTATTGCTGGCGTTATAATTTGGTTTTGGTTGTTCTGGAATTTTAGTACAACAACACGATAACATACACAGTGAAACATCACAAGTAGAGTGGGGGAAAATAGAATATACGCAGATCTTACTACTACCTCGTGGAGGTAGAGACATTGTTTTCGAAAGAACCACGACTCAAGTGCAACAAATTCATGTACAATGAAGATAGAGACAATGAAAAATCTATAGCAAGTAACAAGAAAATAGTGCAATAATTGAAACATCAAAACAAGAACTACAATAACACTACTACAATGACAATGACAAACACCCACCATCCTAAGCAAGACAATCCTACACTACCTACTAACGTTCTACCCTCCTATCTAAGGTCATGTACTCGATAACCTAAAGTTGGGTCATATCATGTCTTATTACCTCCTCTCATGTCACGACCTGAGCCTATACCCCGGAAGCGACACGGCATACTTGACCCCGAAGGGTCTCGTACAAGCCTCATAACATTTGATATAAGGAAAATGGTTCAAAATTAAAACTTATTTAAATCCATACAATCAAAAATACTCATTTAAAATACAGTGGAAGTTTATTGTCTCCCATGGCCATCTTAGCAATATCCGAAACAAAAGTAGGGTCACGTCCCTTTACAATCGAAAGTCTAACAATAGGCTTTTACATGAAAGAAAAGAAACATCTAAACACTTGTCCTCGATCTATGAGGACATAACACTTAGTCTTGCAGGAAACTCAATCCAAGCTTCAACTAGAGAGAAACCAACTCACTTGCCGGAATCTACACTTGTAGTAAAATAAGAGAAATATGGGTTAGCACACAAAAATGTACTAAGTATGATGACCATGCAAAAACATGCTTTAAAAGGGATATTTTGGTTAGAAACCATGCATTATGCCACTTTTTAGAAATATCATGTACATTAGTATAAGAGACATAAACACAAGTATAATCATCATACAAGTCATAATCATCACATTTGAACCTTCACCTTAAGTAACCCTAAGCTACACTTGTGCAATGTAAAGATAGCATCCCATACTACTTTCCCTACCAAGTGCCACTTTGAGGCCACCTTAGATGAACTTACCATTTCATACTTGTCTTCAATCAATACTCATGCATAAGGAACACATACATTTCATAAGTCATGACAAAGGAAACTAACTCATAATACAACCCAAGTATAGCATGCATCATCACATTAGACATTTAAGTCAACACTCTTCATTAGCTACATTAAGAGTACTTTCATTCATAAGTCATTAAAACATTAGAGAACTCGCTATGACCCTCTCAAAGCTCGTGCAATGCATGGATGGCATCCCATACTACCATCCACACTTCATAGAACTTCTCAAGAAACCATATTGCACATCTCACATGATGGGAATAGGCATTAACCGACATAGACCATGAGAGCAAACCATGGAATCCGGTGTCATATGGCCCCACACCATAAAGAAGTGGTCTACTTGCTCGGTAACATTTTAGCGTAGGTCGAAACCACTAGCTAATATCTTATGTGGGCACATAGATATGGGATAGGAAGATATTCATTGGAACCCTAGCTTAACATTGGGAGAGTTTCCATCTTACCATATCCACTCGGTGCTTAGCCTCCATTCCCATAGAGTATTTCATTTTCATTAACATTATTGTACTTGAGAGGGCTACCAACATTAGGCCTACCGACCCAAATACATTACACAAGAAAGGGTCACCACCATTAGGTCTACCGATTCAAGGTACATTAAGGATAACTCATTGACTTTCCAAGAAGGGTGCCACAAACATTGGGTCTACCGATACAAGGTTCATTATTTCACACATGAAAGGGCTACCAACACTAGGTCTACCGATTCAAGGTTTATCATCACATTAGTTTCTAGACTCATCATGAAGGGCTACCAACACTAGGTCTACCGGTTCAAGACATAGCCTAGAATACTTCATCATTCATTCATGAAAGGAATGCCATTGGCCTATTGATTCATATTCATCAAGTCAAGACACATTCATTAGTCATTTATGAAAGGAATGCCATAAGCCTATCGATTCATATTCATCAAGTCAAGACACATTCATTATACAAGAAGAGGATGCCTAAGCCTACTAATTCAAGACATGATATTACATTCAAGGTCACATTTATCAATACAAGAAAAGGATGTCTTAAGCCTACCAATACAAGACCCATCAATCCACATTACATTCATTTATACAAGAATAGGATGCATAAGCCTACCAATTCAAGATATAGCTTCACATTATAGAAACCCTTCACATTCCATCATCAACATTCATAAGTTTCAAATTGAGAAATAGCCTTTCAATAATAACAAAATTACATTCAAGACATGATCATATTACCTTCATTAGATTCACACTCATATACAACACATCATGATAATACTCAATTTCTCATACTATGCCCTTCAAGGACATGAATCTCAAATCACAAACACACCAACAATTTACTACAATTAAGGCATGCATAGTGATATAATTCAATAACCTAAAGCAATTTAGACAAATTCCATTCACATGCTTTCACAAACAACAAACCCACTTCATAAAGGCACAATTTAGGAATTGAAGGAATTCATGGGTTCATAGAGTATTTTCATCATAAATCATCAATTAAACACTAATACAATCATAATTTGTCATTAATAACCATTTGAAAATGTTTGAAGAAGGAACCCATGAGTTAGAGTAAAACCCTAGGTTTTTGAGAAACTTGAAAACTTTGAAAACTAACTTTGAATGGACTCTAGGGGTGAAAGCTACCCTTAGATGAAGGATCACCATACCTTGCTTGTGAATCCCCAAGAAATTTGAGTAAGAACACCTTGAATCCAAAAACCCTAGCTCCCACTTCTTCTTCTTCTTCTTTGGGAACTTCTAGAGAGAGAATTTTTGAAAGGAGGAACTCTTTTATTTGATTTGGGGAAATAAGGAGTAAATAATTTGATTTAGGACTTAAAACTATATATACTAGTGATATAAAACAATTAAAAACAATCCCACTTAATAATTAATTAAAACGAAATTACACAAAAACCCCTAACTAAGGCAGCCACGTTAGGGACCATGCTTACTTGGACGGGTCGTGAAGGGGACCACAACTCGTGGTGGTACTCGTGGTGGTACCCGTGGTCCCTTAGGCAGTGTGCCTCTCTAACTTTCCAAGCCTTCAAGGGCCTAAGGCAAGTCCAAGAGACCTCCCACGATCTATGGTCAAGACCACGAGTCGTAGTTGAGGTCGTGGTCTTGAGGCAGTGTCAAGGCTTCCCAAGCCTTTTCTCCACGCGCCTAAGTGATCTTCACAATAAATCCTCCATGGCTTGTCAAGGGCACCACGGCCCGTGGTGGAGCCCATGGTCCCTTGACCAGTAGCTCCCTCATCATCCACCAACTCCCATAAGATAAGGCAACCCCACGATCCTTCCCATGGCCCGTGGTTATGACCACGAGTCGTGAAGTGGCTCGTGAAGTGGTGCCTTGGCTTGGCACCTTTCTAGGGCTCATTGCCATGCCAACCATGGGTAGCACCACGACTCGTGGTAGCCACCATGGGTCTTGAAGACCCTTGTGGTCTTGGTAGGCAGTGGCTAGGCCTAGTTTTTAGGCAGCCTTGGCCCCTCACCATGGCCTACACCCAAACCGTTTGCCCTTGCCCTTAACCCTTGACGTTAACCCTTACGTTTAGGCTCTAGTTCAACCTATCATTTTCTGAGTGGTTACATCTCAATACTTCTTCGGCCTACTTCTATATCTCTTTGTATCTTGTATAACTAACCTCCGACAACTCCTCGCTAGTGCATCTTTGTATCTTCAATTCACATGTTCAAACCATCTCAATCTCACTTCCGTCATCTTGTTCACCACGGAGGCCACTCCTACCTTGTTATAAATATCCTCATTTCTAATCTTATCGCTCTTATTGTGATTAAACATCAACCTCAACATCTTCTTCTCCACAACATGCATCTTCTGTACTTGAGAATTTTTGACTGGCCAACACTCTGCCTCATACAAAAAAGTTGGTCCCACTCTATAGAACTAATCATTGAGTTTCAATGGTACCTTTTTTTATCACACAAGACTCCAGAGGTAACCCTTCGCTTCATCTTCACCACACCAATATTGTAACACCCCAAATTAGGGGAGGTGGAACTAGCATCAGATACGTTATTTAACTGAGCTAGCTACTGAAAACATAATAGAAAGGGGATAATGAAGGTCGGTAAGTCCATCATAATAAATAGATGAAGTAAGATAAATGGACCGAAGAGGTCATAATATTATATCAATGACATAATGAAAAGGAAAACAAGAACAACTTAACTAATAAAAAACTACCAAGCCGATGAAACTGCAACTGAAATCGTAAATACAATAAGCCGACAAGTCTACAAATAGAAGCTGAAAAAACCCAACTATCATGATCCAAAGTATACCCCAGGCATAACATGACGAATAGGACCCCAAGATTCTCTACATAAAACACCAAGCATAAATCATACAACGTAATAGAATTTAAAGAATTGAAAGAAAGCATTTCATATTTCAAAGAGTTTTGACAAAACGGAAGTTTAACATAAGTCTCAAAAGCCATCTAATACATCATAAGGAAAGTGATTGGACGTAACCCATTCATCATATACAAAGTCTAAAAACAAAAAATGACATAAAGCTATAAAAATATCTCGATCCTCAGAACATAAGGACTCACCAAGTTTCAAAGCCAATGAAACCAACTAGACATGAGTATGGGAGGTAGGAGCGTCGATTCCTACACTAGTATGTAGGCACATGTATTCATTAGTACATGAAATGTACTAAGTGGGATAATATGCATAAAATAGACATGATAGCATGAATGACTTAAAACATGTAGGCATGATAATTCTTTGAACATTTAAAGACTTTAAAGAAGAAATGACAAGTGAATCATGAAATACGGTCAAATATATTAACATAAAGAACATGAGAAACTTTGAAGAAAATATAGTCATTTTGTGGCCGACAATACGACCATGAGAGCTATATCATGGAATTCGGTATATCTCTCACACCGAAAGAAGGGGAACCTACTTGCTAAGGTAGACTCTGTACATATCATATTTTACTAAAGTGGATCAACTAGGTAGGTCATTTAAGACAATTCTATGGGGTCACGTAGTTTTGGACTAGAGGTTGCTACTAGAGACTAACCTATTTGAGCCTCCACCTTAAAGCCCTCTCGGTGTTAAGTCTAAGTCTCAACAGAATAGATAAAAGTCAAATATCAATTTAACATAGGAAAGACAATGATAAATACCAATCAACATCTTTAAAGATCAAAACATAGAATAGATCCTTAAACATAATTCAACATAGAAAACCTTTCACCAATGTGAATCTATGTGTGAGAAATACCTTTCACAATCATGATCATAATAACATGTGAGAAAACCTTTCACAATAACATTGATACTTTCCTTTCAATGCATCCTTGAATTATTTATAATAACATCATAAAAACATGCATACCTTCACAAATTCATAATTCATAGGTTCACAAGTTCATCATAGGTTCATAGTTGAAAATCATAATGTAGGCAAGGGTCAACACAATTTCAACTAATATATGTATTAACATTGAATCATGCATTAGAATACTTAATTAACAACAATCAATCACAATTGAATGAAACCCATAAAGATTGGATTGAATTCCTAACTTAAACAATTGAAACTGAATTGAGAAATTTGGAAATCTTGGGACCCATGGAGGAAAGGACTCCATGGGTGAATACCCACATACCTTGCTACTAAAACCCACAAAGAATGATGAATTGGAGGCTTGAATTTAATCACAGCTTCTTCTTTTTCCTTAGGTTGAGAGGAAATTAGAGGTGGATTTGGTTAGGTTTTGGGAATTTAGGAGAATGGGGTTGAAGTGGGTAGTTTAAGGACCTAAAAGTTTTATATAGGGCTTAGGTTAGAAGACAAAACGACTTAGTTTTGATTTAAAACAATTAGGGAAAAGACTCAAAAGCCCCTTAAAATAACTGACGAAGCCTTTTTATGGTTTGGACCTACGGTCCGTAGGAAGTTCTATAGACTATAATAGTAAACTGTAGAAAAGTTCAGAAACCTTAATATTGGAAAAACTTCCGATGGACCTTGTCTACGGCTCGTAGGTCTTCCTACGGTCCGTAGACACCAATCGAAGAAACCAACTTTACCCTATAAAATCTCACTAAGTTTGGGACCTACCTACCTGACCTATCTGCGGTTCATACAAAGGATGACGAGTTGTCGAATAGTAAAAAGAGTTACTAGGACTTGATTTTGAAAAAATATTTTCCTTCTTCCTATAGTAGCCATCTACGACCCGTAGAAGCTTCTACGATTCAAGATGAGACCGTAAAACCAGACTTCAGCTAAAAAAGGTCCTTTCTCCATTTTCCAAAGTCCGAGTGGTTAAAATATCTCCCTCTTAGGAACATTCTTCCTCAAATGGAACTTAAAGAAATACAAGGAAGGTAAAGGAGGAGAGTTAACAGCCCAACAAAAGCAACTTCATCATAAGCACATAACCAAGGAGGAACATTAACCCCAAGCTAAAACATATTCAAAACATCATTTCATAAGGCATACATGTAAAGCATACTCAATGCACATAATCAAGAAGTAATTAATCAAGCTCACTCATTTTCTCAAAAACCATTTTTTTATGAGTATGCATGCCCGAGGAAACATGAGAACAACTAAGACACATGAAACCAAAGGATGAACCATGATGAACTAAATACTTCAATCTAGTGTAGGATCAAAGGGAAAGAAATGGGGGTAATGGGACATCATATTGGCCTCGGCCTTCAAAATAGCACCCTCAACCCTTTGATTCCTCCATAAGAACTTTACGGATGCAACTTCCTTATTCCTCAATTTCTTAACTTGCCGGTCCAAAATCTCAACGGAACTTCTTTATAAGAAAGACTCTCCTTTATACAACGACTCTCCAATGGCACAATAAACGTCAGATCACCAACACATTTATTCAATAATGAGACATGGAAAATTGGATGCACCGATAATAAGTCATTAGGTAAATCAAGTTCATAAGCAACTTTACCAATAAGCATCAAAATTTGATATGGGCCTACATATCGAGGACTAAACTTCCTTTTCTTTCTAAATCTCATCACACCCTTTATGGGTGACATTTTCAAGTAAAATCAATCATCTACATCAAACTCAAGATCTCTTCTTCTAACATCCGGATAGGACTTTTTTCAACTTTGAGTCGTTGTCCATCTTTCTCTAATAAGCTGAACTTTCTCTATAGGCTCATGTACCAACTCGGGACCTATCAAAGCAACCTCACCAATTTCAAACCACCCTATAGGAGATCTACACTCCTACCATAAATAGCCTCAAATGGAGCCGTACCAATACTTGAATGATAGCTATTATTATAAGTAAACTCAATCAAAGACAAATGATTATCCCAATTAACCTTGAAGTCAATCACACAAGCTCTAAACATATCTTCCAAAGTTTGGATGGTACGCTCCACTTGTCCATCGATTTAAGGATGAAAGGGTGTACTAAGCTTAACACGAGTACCAAAGCCATTTTGGAAGGATTTCTAAAATTGAGAAGTAAATTGGGTACCACGATCGGAGATAATTTATAAGGGAACTCCATGCAACCTAAACATCTCCATTAGATACAACTTAACATAGTCTTCCACCGAGTAAGAAACCTTGACGGGAATGAAATGAGCCGACTTCATCATACGATCTACAATAATCCAAATTGAGTCGTGTTGTGGACGGGTGCATGGTAAACCAATAATGAAGTCCATATTCAAATCTTTCCACTTCCAAGTAGGAATACTAATATTGTAGGACAAACCTCCCAACTTTTGATGCTCAACTTTTACTTGTTGACAATTAGGACACTTAGCCATAAATTCCGCAATACCCTTCTTAATCCTATTCCTCCAATAGATCTCCCGTAAGTCACAGTACATCTTGGTGGCTCCCGAGTTAATGGAATATTGAGAACTATGGGTTTTAATAAGATTTTCTCTCTCAAGTCATCAGCATTGTGAACACACAACTGACTTTGATATCGAAGCACACCATCTCCCCCTTGGGCGAAAGCCTCAATGGACTTTTTAAGCACCGCTTCCTTCAATTCAACCAAAATCAGATCAATACCTTGCTTGGCTTTCACATCCAACACAAAGGAAGATTTTGAACTATTATGAACAATAACACCACATTATTTAGAATCAATCGATCGAACATCCAATTTGGCTAATCTATGAACATCACGAGCCAACCCCTTCTTATTATCTTCAATATGAGCAACACTACCTATTGATTGTCGACTAAGAGCATCCGCCACCACATTCACCTTATCGGGGTGGAAGAGGACAGTCATGTGGTAATCCTTTAACAACTCAAGCCACCTCCTTTGGCAAAGATTTAGATCATTTTTGCTTGAACACATATTGCAAACTCTTATGGTCAGTAAAGACATCAACATGTACACCATATAAGTAATTCCTCCAAATCTTTAAGGAAAATACAACCATCGCTAGTTCCAAATCATGGGTAGGATAGTTCTTTTCGTGAATCTTAAGTTGACTTGAAGCATAAGCAATAACCTTTCCATTTTTCATAAGAACACACCCTATCTCGATCCTAGAAGCATCAAAATAAATCACAAACCCATCGGACCCTTTTGGTAAAGTCAACACTGGAGCAGAGGTAAGTCTATCTTTCAATTCTTGGAAACTCTTCTCACACGCTTCTGACCATAATAACTTAACTTTCTTTCAGGTCAATGTCGTCAATGGAGAGACGATCAAAGTAAAATCTTCCACAAGACTTCTATAATAAACAACCAAACCCAAGAAACTTCGAATATCTGAATGGGATAGAGGTCTAGGCCAACTCTTGACCACATCCGTCTTCTTAGGATCTACCTCAATACCCTTACCAGAAATGATATGACCAAGAAAAGCCACATATATCAACCAAAACTCACATTTACTAAACTTTGCAAAGAGTTGTTGGTCCATGAAGATTTGCAACACAATCCTCAAATGATTGGCTTGCTCATCCTCACTCCTTGAGTAAATCAAGATGCCATCAATAAACACAATCACAAATATATCAAGGTATTATCTAAACACTCTATTCATTAAGTCCTTGAACGCGGCCGGAGCATTAGTCAAACCAAACGACATTACAAAAAAATCATTATGACCATACCGAGTTTTAAAAGCCATCTTTGGAATGTCATCTTCCTTCACCTTAATTTGGTGATAACCCGATCGGAGGTCAATCTTAGAGAAATTACTTACCCCTTGGAGTTTATCAAACAAATTATCTATTCTTGGAAGAGGATATTTATTCTTAATGTTGACCTTGTTCAATTGATGGTAGTCAATACACATGCGAAGTGAACCATCTTTCTTACAAACAAACAAAACCAGAGCACCCCATAGAGAGATACTCGGTTGGATGAACCCTTATCCAACATATGCTTCAATTGATTTGACAATTCCTTAAGTTCTGCTGGAGCCATTCGGTAAGAGGAATAAAGTTGGTTGCATATCTGAGAGAAGTTCAATACCGAAGTCTATTTTACTTTCGGGAGGAACACCGAGTAGTTCATCGAGAAACACTTCCAGAAACTCATTTACAATGAGGACCCATTCAAAGATAAGGGTTTCAAAATTTGTATCCCTAACCTGAACAAGATGATATATGCAAGTCTTATAAATCATTTTTCTAGCTTTAAGACAAGAAATAAAATAACCCTTGGGTATAGAATATCCCTCTTTCCATTATAGGATGGGGTTATTTGGAAATTGAAACTTGACCACATGGGTTCTACAATCAAGCATAATAAGAATGGAGCCAATCCATTCCAAGAATAACATCAAAATCTAACATATCAAGCTCTATAAGATCAACACGAGTGACTCTATGAGATAAGTAAATGGGACAACTTTTATAGACCCTCTTAGCCACAATAGATTCACCAATAGGAGTAGAGACAAAAAGGGTCTATCAACACATCTGGAAGAACATCAAATCTCATAGCCACATATGGCGTCACAAAAGACAAAGCAGCACCGGGATCAAGCAAAGAATAAAAATCAAGACAAAAAAGTTTCAATATATTGGTAACCACATAGGAAAAACCTTTTGATCATGTCGAGTTTGAAGTGCATAAAACCAATTTTTCTTTGGAGAACTTTAACTCGAACCACTAGGCAGAACTTTCCTACCATCCTTTACGTTTTCAATTCCAGACTGACAATCTCTCAAGCGGTGACCACTTTTACCATAGCCAAAGTAATTATCCGTACCCATCAAGTTTTTTCTTGGATGACTCTTGCCATACTTTTGTAATGTGGGAACCGAAGATCCATTTCCACCAGCATTTTTTCATTGAGGCTTAGGGTAGGGTTAGACACCCTTTCTTTGTTGAACTTAAGAGCCGGAGCATTGGAAGAGCCTTGACCAGAAAACCTTTGTCGGAACCTCGAACGACCATATCCATCAAACCTTGAATGTGAAAAGTCACCATCACCGGCCTTTGCCCTCCTTACTTCCCTAGATATTTCCTTGAGCTTATCCTTTTTCAATTTGTTGAGAATAAATCATTAGATGAGAAATGTCCATTTTCTTAAGGAGCATGGCGGTACGACATTCCTTAACCACCATTTCAGACACACCAAAACAAATTTGCTCATATTTTCCCTAGAATCGACAACCATAGTAGGAGCATACCTAGAAAATTAAGTGATTTTAAAGGCATACTTCGTCACACTCATATTCCCTTGGAGAATTTTAATAAATTCAAGTACACGTTCCTCACTCATCTCAAGGAGAAAGATTCTATCAAGGAAAGCAACCTTAAACTTTCCCAATCAAGAGGACCCGCATCAACCACCATCTCTTCCTTCCATTGGTTGAGCCAAACTTGAGCAACACCCTTAAGTTGATAAGCGGCCAATTCCTCCTTTTCCATCGGCGTCACTCCCATGATCATCAAATTCTTCTACACTTCATCAATGAACTCTTGATTATCTTCCTCAGCCTAGGAACCATGAAACTCTAGAGGATTCATTCTAGTAAAATCCCTCACTCTAGTTGCAGTTGTATCCACACTTGGGTTCACGGGGACCACAACCTTCTTAATGGCTTAGGCTGTCATTGCCTGAGTAAATACTTGAAAAGAAGCTCGAAACTCCGCATTAGTCACTTGTTCGGCCAAAGGTTCAACTAGAGCTTGTGGAGCTTCTTGAGGAGCTTTTTGTTCCACATTCTCATTCACATTCCTCTTAACGTATGCTCTTCGAGGGGCCTGAAAAATATCGTATAAGGATTAGGAGACAGACGTATAGAGTTACACTCTATCACACGACTTTAGAATGAGGAAAGAAGTGGGATTTCCTATACATCTTATAGCTTCCCATTCATAAACACGGCGCGCTTCACACTCATGAACAAGACTTTACTCGATGTGGCTTATGAGACATTCTAGGACTTTTCTAAATCTTGTACTCTAAATATCAAATTTTTCACGACCCAAAGTATACCCTAGGCGTAATATGGCATATAGGAGCCCAAGAGGCCCTACGCAAGCGACATAGCATACATCATACAAGGTAATAGAATTTAAAGAATTCAAACAAAGCATTTCATATTTCAAAGACTTTTAACAAAGCAAAAGTATAACATAAGTCTCAAATTCCATCTAATACATCATAATAAAAGTGATTGGGACGTAACCCATACATCACATACAAAGTCTGAAAATGGAAATGACATAAAGCTATAAAAGTATCTTGGCCCTCAGAACATGAGGATTAACCAATCTTCAAAGCCAATGAAACCAACTAGCCACGAGTATGGAAGGTAGAAGCATCGGACCCTATATTAGTGAAACAATGTAGGAACACGTATGCATTAGTACATGGAATGTACTAAGTATGGGGTAATATGCATATAATAAACTTAATAGCTGAATGACTTAAAACATATAGGCATGATCATTCTTTTAACATTTAAATACTTAAGAAAGAAATGAAAAGTGAATCATGAAATATGGTTAACTACATTAGCATAAAGGACATGAGAAAAACTTTGAAGAAAATATAGTCATTTTATGGGATATTAGTTTTAACCAACATTATGACCATGGAAGCTATATCATGGAATCCGGTATATACCTCATACCAAAAGAACAGGAACCTAATTTCCAAGGTAGACTCCGTACATATCATTTGCTAAAGTGGATTCACTAGCTAGTTCATTTAAGACAATCCCTAGTGAGCACATAGTTTGGGACTAGAGGTTGCTACTATAGACTACCCTATTTGAGCCTCCACCTCAAAGCCCTCTCGGTGCTAAGTCTAAATTCCAATGCAATAGATAAAAGTCACATATAAATTTAACATAGGAAAGACAATGATAAACCAATCTATATCTTTCAAGATCAAAACATAGAACAACTACTTAAACATAATTCAACATAGATAAGAAAATCTTTCACCAATGTGAATCTATATGTGAGAAATACCTTTCATAGTCATAACCATAATAACATGTGAGAAAATCTTTTACAATAACATTGATACTTTCCTTTCAAAGGATCCTCAAATCATTTATAATAACTTCATAAAACTTGCATACCTTCCTAAATTTGTAGGTTCATAATTGAAAATCATAATTTAGGCATGAGTCAACATAATTTTAACTTAATATCATGTATTAACATTGAATCATGCATTATAAGACTTAATTAACAACAATCAATCACAATTGAATGAAACCCATAAAGATTGGATTAAAATCCTAACTTAAACAATTGAAATTGAATTGAGAAATTTTGGAACCTTGGGGACCCCATGAAGAAAATGACTCCATGGGTGAATACCCACATACCTTGCTACTAAAATCCCACAATGAATGATGAATTGGTGACTTGAATTGAATCCTAGCTTCTTCTTCTTACTTGAATTGAATCCTAGCTTCTTCTTCTTCTGATGACTTGAATTGAATCCTAACTTCTTCTTCTTCTTCTTCTTCTTCTTCTTATTCTTATTCTTCTTATGACTTGAATTGAATCCTAGCTTCTTCTTCTTCTTCTTCTTCTTATGACTTGAATTGAATCCTAGCTTTTTCTTCTTCTTCTTCCTCTTCTTCCTCTTCCTCATCTTCTTCCTCTTCTTCTTCTTCCTCCTCTTCTTCTTCTTCCTCTTCCTCCTCTTCTTCCTCTTCCTCTTCCTCCTCCTCCTCCTCCTCCTCCTCCTCTTCTTCCTCCTTCTCTTCCTCCTCCTCTTCCTCCTCTTCCTCCTCCTCCTCTTCCTCTTCCTCGTCCTCCTCTTCCTCCTCTTCTCCCTCTTCCCCCTCTTCCTCCTCCTCTTCCTCTTCCTATTCCTCCTCTTCCTTTTCCTCCTCTTTCTCTTCTTCCTCCTCTTCTTCTTCTTCCTGTTCTTCCTCTTTTTCTTTTTCCTCCTCCTCTTCTTCTTCTTCTTCTTCTTCTTCTTCTTCTTCTTCTTCTTCTTCTTCTTCTTCTTCTTCTGCTTCTTCTTCCTCCTTAGGTTGGGAGGAAATTAGGAAGTGAATTTGGTTAGTTTTTGGAAAGTTAGGAGAACGGGGTTGAAGTGGTTAGATTTAGGACCTAAATAATTTATATAGGGCTTAGGTTAGAAGACAAAAAGACATAGTTTTGGTTTGAAAATATTAGGGAAAAGAGTTAAAATCCCCTTAAAATAAATGTCGAAGCCCTTTATGATTTGGACCAACGGTTAGTAAGAACCGTAGAAAAGTTTAGAAACCTTAATTTGGATCAAATTTTGATTGACCTTGTCTACGGTTGAAAGTAACTGGACGATCCTATTTGGTCAAATACCTAGCGACAAACTCCTATGTTCCTTTCATTACGGTATTTCTGAACAAGTTCCTGGATAACAAGTCTAAAGGTTTTCTTCTTGATGAGATCGATATTGATGATAGTGACGATATTGATGATAGTGACTTCTTCCTACGGTCCGTAGACACCAATCGTAGAAACCAACTTTACCCTTTTAAATCTCATTAAGTCTGTGACCAATCTCCAACTATCTACGACTCGTATAAAGACTGATTGAGCGTCCTTGTGAACCGTAAAAAAAGGTACTTTGACTTGATTTTGAAAAATTGTTTTCCCTCTTCCTACAGTCTCCATTTACAGCCTGTAGATGGGACCTGTAAAACCAAACTTCAGCCCAAAAGGTTCTTTCTCCTCTTTCCAAAGACCGAGGTGTTACACCAATATGGCATGTCTAGAAGTCTCTACAACTACTACAATTCAACTAATTGGGAAAAGGACCAGACAATATAAAAAAATTATACTCAAAACATAAGTATGCGAAACCGATAAACAACTAACGACTCTAGGAAGAATGAAGTTTGTCAACCATTTGATGAGACAACACCTCTATTACAAAGGTGGATCATGACCTCTGTCTGAACCTACAACACGAATGCAACATCCCTAGGTAATGGAACGTTAGTACAAATAGATATGTACTGGTATGTAAGGAGAAACGTAGAATCATAAATAACTATGATAGATCGGTAATAGAATTACCACCTGAAAGTGAAATCCTACTTTTCTCCCTAACCAACATCTGAGCTCATAATAACCAAATATTCATGGTACGATCATGTTGTCGTATTTTGTATATATATATATTGTAACATCCCAGAATTTTTTTTATCTGAGACCCTAACCATCATTCATTATGAGTAGAATTTTACCGAGGAATTTAAAATTTCTTGAGTGTTAAGGTAACTAAATGTAGCACCTTGAGTTCCAAGAAGAATTAAAGAGAATTCATTCAAATCATTCCTTAGTTCTTCTAAGTTTTAAGTCGACTTTAAATAACCATAACTCTCTTAGGTAGGCCATAAGGTATCAAATAAAAGGTCTTTGAATTATCTTTCCAACGCCACTGAGTTTGCTAAGTTTTGACTTCGGATGAGTGAAATATTCCCTTTTGAAATTAGGTTGTCCAAATAAGGAAAGTTACCCGAAAATAGTAAAGAGTATTTTGGTCTTTTCCTTATCCAATCAGGTTTAATTCATTTTTAGTAAGGTTTTAGGGGTCTAATCTGATTGGGTTCAGTTTTATAATCCTAATATACGCCTAGAGTTTTAGTTGAGAGTTCAAGAATAGAAAAGAAGAGAAAAAAGGAGAAAAGAGGAAAGGATCAAGGTGTTTGTCGAAGTTCTTGAGTTTTCTTATGGATTTTCGTCATGGGTTTAATCCCTAAGAGGTATGTCAGCTTTCATAGTGTTGGGTTCATTCATCCACACACCAATCATGTTATTTTCAGTGCAAATTTCATTTTTGACGTTGAAAGAGTAGAGTTCTTGATAAGTGTTCATTAATTTCATTCTAAATCTTGTTTTGTTGGGTTTTTGATAAATTATTGAGATGAAAGTGAGTGTTTTGAGGGCTATATTGAGTGGATTAGAGTGTACTTATGTTGAGTAATCGAATCCAAGTGAATGGGGAAGAAACCGTTTGATTTTAGGAGAGTTAGGGTGAGAAAACGAGCAAAGAAATTCATCGGGTTTTCTGGGTTGGGTCATGGCACCCCACACCAACCAGTGCGCCCCAAATTATATTCTGTAGTTTAGGTTCTGGCACCCCACGCCACTCAGTGTGCCAGGGTCGCCAGCCCCGTCCAGTTTACAGTAGGTTACTCCGTTTGAGTTCTTTTAAAGTGTACCTTCACTCCCTTTTGATTCTAAACACTCTAAACTACTTATAAACACCTAGAAATCATACATAACATTAATCATAAACCTTGAATCCATAATGAAAATTCAAGGTACAGTTAAGAGGTAAGTCTTGAGAGTTCTTTCGAATATTTTGAGAAAGTCCCTTTAAGTCTTTTTGAGTAGTCTTCTACAATTTCTAATAACTTGTTTCAAGACTCGAGAAAGTGAGTATGAGAGTGAGAAGAATGTATTGATGAGTCTACTTTATCATCACGAGATCCTTTATATCATGAACCATAACTCTTGAATTCATAATTTACATTCAAGAGAGAGTTAAGAGTAGAGTTCAAGAAATCCTTTGAGTTCAATTGTGAATCGTTTTAGGTCAACTATTTATTCGAGATAAGTTTTGAGGAATTAAGTATGAGAATAAGAAGAGTCGTATACATGAGTTCCTTATTGATATTTTGACCCTTGAGTCGAGTCGTTCATGCCCATAACTTCTGCAGGAACTCCATCAATTGAGAACCTTTGAGAGGAGTAGTATCTTAAAGTTCTAAGTCTTGAGTATTGAGTTTCTAACCCCTTTGAGATTATATTTCTAATCATAGGACTACTACATGTTTCCCATGAATCCCTTGAGTTGAGTTGTTCATGCCCATAACTCCTCATGAACCCTATAAGTCGAGCAGTCTTGAGATGAGAAGTATCTTTGAGTCCTTGAGTTGAGTAGTTCATGCTCATAATTCCACATGAACCCTTTGAGTTGAGCATTCTTGAATATAGTAGTATCATTGATGTTCTTGAGTTCCAAGTATTGACTTCTATCAATGGTTATTGAAAACCTTGAATTGAGTTGTTCACGTCCATAATTCGGCATGAACTCTATTTAAAAAAGTCTTTTGCAAATGCAGTAAACTTGTTTTAAGACCTGAGTTTTTAGTTGAGTAAAAAGTAAAGAGTGAGGTTCATTTCTTCAAAAGAGTATATGGGGACTATGTATTCCCAAAGAGTGAATATTTTCACATTTAAACAAGAAAAGAAATGCCGATTTCCAAAAGAGCCTTTGAGCTAGTTTTTCAGTAAAGAGTAAATGCTTTCACATATAAGCAAGAGAGGAAACACTGATTTCCTAGAGAGCCTTTGGATAGTTTTTGAGCAATTATCTCAAACCACATAAAGAGTTATATTTTTAAACATATGAGCTAGTTATATTTTGGGAGTAGTATTGAGCACCGATATGGGGTAGAGTTCAGACAACTCACAGCCCCCATAAACCGTGTAACCAGTATGGGTAGAAAACAGTCATACTTTTTACATGATTCCTTAGTGATTTTTAGCATAGACTAGTGGATTCACTTAGTAGTTAGGTTCTATACCCCATGTAAGGTATAGTACATCCCTGACACTGTGAGGCAAAACGTTGTATCATCACATAGCTCATAAGTGATGGTTGTCGATTAGAGAACCTCCCACAGTTATATTTTGTATTCTTATATACACAAAGATATTTTGTATTTTCATATACGAACAAATTTTATTATGTATTCTTCTATACACATAGAGTTATTTTGTATTTTTCAATACATTAAGTTGTTTTCTACTATTTTAAACAATTCCCATATATTGCATTTGTATTGTTGCTTTTTATTGAGTTGAGTATCCAGAGTTGAGTATCCAGAGTTGAGTATACAGAGTTGAGTATCCAGAATTGAGTATCCAGAGTTGAGTATCTAGAGTTTAGTACCCAGAGTCGAGTATCTTATTGTTGAGATTGAGCCTTGTTTCACTGAGTTGAATAGCTTATTATTCAGTTGAGCCTTATTTCACTGAGTTAAATATCTTATCATTGAGTTGAGCCCTATTTTCTCTGAGTTTAATTAAACTATGTTTCGTTGAGTTGAGTGAGTTGAGAAGAGGTAAGTATGTTTCTATTCTACCAGTTCAAGCTTATGTTATGCTTTAGAATTCTCCTTACATGCTCGTACATTCCATGTACTGAGCCATTTGTCCTGCATCATTTCATGATGTAGATACAGGTATTTAGGATCATCAACAGGAGCTTTATTGATACCACATGGATTTTGAGTTAGCTATGGTGAGCCTCCTTGCTTCCGGAGGGTTCCACTTGTACTTTCAGTTATATCAGTTGTTAGGATATTGTGGGTCTTGTCCCGACTTCCATCTTTTTCAGTTAGAGGCATCATATATAGACAATAGAGTTTGAGAAGGTTGTTTCATTTATCTTATTAAATGTATTAAAGACTTAGTTGCTTATTGTTGGCTAGTTGAATATTCTATTTATATTCAGAGTAAATCATTCGAGTTAAAGCTTTGTATTTGAGTTTCATGAATTTTATTCAGTTTTTAAGCTTTTGTATGCTTGAGTTAGTATTCCGCTTGTAGTCATCCAGGATGAGGGTTCGCTTGGGGACCAACAATGGTTCTTGAGTGTCGGCCACATCCAGGGTACAGTCTCGGGTCTTGACAAACTTGGTATCAGAGCACAGAGTTCAAGTGTCCTAGGGTGTCTATGAAGCCGTGTCAGTAGGTTCTTGTTTATAGTTGTGAAGGCCCCACTTCTATAAACGAGGGACTACAGAATTTAAGAAAAGTTTCCCTTCTTTCATACTCTTAATCGTGCGTTTCTCAAAATCATTTTACTACCCATCATACTAGAGGTGGTTGAGAAGCAAACTCAGTCCTTTATCAATGAGTTACTCTTAACAAAAGTCCTGAGAAAGTCAAGAGACCTTTAAGGGGCTTGAGAGAAGCCCGTGAGTGAGCTTTAGTGTTGAGTTTTAAAGGAATGCACTCATATTCATATTAATCGTGCGTTTGAGCTAAAAGTCAAGTTATACTCCCTTCTCTAAATATTGTTTCAGATGAGATCCTTATGGAGAAGTGTGTTGTAGAGCTTGGGTAGTATTTTCACCCGAAAAGGTAGCATGAATTATGAGATCATGAGCAATAGTAGTGACAAAGCCCAGAATTAGAGGAAAGTATGCAAAGGTTTAGTAATCCAAGAAAGGGAGATAGTGATGAGGCAGGCTATGTTATTATAGTCATGCACCTAGTAAGTTATTGATGAGAAGTTTTCCCTTATGGGTAGACTAAGAAGTGATGAGTTGTGAAGGTCTCATGATAGTAGGTAGAGTAAGAGTTGATGGTCAAGATGAGATAGAGTATATCTTTTTAACCAAAATAGAGTTGATGTCGATATTCCATCGTGATAGAGGAGGCTTAATATATGTGTTGAATAGACGCACAAAGTATTCATAAAGTGATAGATCTAAGCTAGGCTTATGATTTGTTTGAGAGGGTCATGATGTTCAGAAGGTTATAGAACTGATTAAGTAATGAGGTATAGTATAGTAGGCGAGCAATTATATTGATATTTGGGCTTAATAATAAACATTAAGCTTGAATTTGAAATGAGTGTCATGATCAAAAAAATGACAACATGATGGTGATGATGTTAGTCTTGGGATTTAATATAAAAGACTTAACATAGAGCAGGTGAGAAATTGAGGTGATTAGTTGCAGTAAATATAAGTGGTACAAGTGAGAGACCCTAACCTTTAGATAAGGGTAGTGAAGTTTGGCTAAGTCACAAGAGTAATAAGAGCATTAAGAGGTGTACCGTGAGGGTATGTAATCAGAAGAGGTTAAGAGAAAAACCTTAGAAAGAGGTCTTAGTACATTCGTATTGAGAGTTCGGTAGTCATGAGATAAACTTCTCCCGAGTGTTAGAGTAAAAGAAGATGTAGACCATTTAGAGATGATGAAATAGGTCTATAGCTTTTAAGTGTCAACTTTCGAACCAAGGGGGAGATGACGAGATCAGAAATCAAGTCAAGTGTTTGAGAGTACGATAGTAATGAGTTTCAAAGAGTATGGGAGATATCATTTCGGAGGTCCTTTTAGTAATTGAGTGATGTTAGAAAGAGAAGATTGATATTCTTATCGTGATAGTGATGATGTGATAATTCCATATAAGGTTATAAATGAGGAGGATGAGGTTTTACTATGAGAAATAGTTCAATGAGAGCCCTTAGTTGGTTCCGAAGGAGTTGGTTAATAGGAGTCCATGGAGTTGTTAAAGTACTAAGCTTGAATGTGGTATTCTTAAACATTAGGTGGTTCTTGATATGAGCCCAATGTGGTGGTAAAGAATAATAGTCTTGGGATGAGATTCCCTATAGAGAGGTATAGAACCCGAACTTAAGGATTTGGGTTAAGCTTGAATATAGTAAGAGCATAACACTATACTCAAACCTTAGTAAGAGTAACCCCATTCCATACCCAGTCCAATCGTCATTCGAGGACGAATGATCCCAAAGGGGAGATATTGTAACACCCCAGAATTTTTTGATCTGAGACTCGAACCATCCTTCATTGTGCGTAGGATTTTACCGAGGAGTTTAAAATTTCTTGAATGTTAAGGTCACTAGATATAGCACCTTGAGTTCCAAGAAGAATTAAAAAGAATTCATTCAAGTCATTCCTTAGTTCTTCTAAGTTATGGGTCAACTTCAAACGACCATAACTCTCAGTACATGATGATTTAGGTGGACCATAAAGTATAAAATGAAAGGTATTTGAATTATCTTTCCAACGCCACAGAGTTTGCTAAGTTTTGACTTTGGAAGAGTGAGATATGCCCTTTTGAAGTCAGACTGTCCAAATAAGGAAAGTTATCCAAAAATAGTAAAGGGTATTTTGGTCTTTTCCTTACCCAATAAGGTTTAATTCGTTTTTAGTAAGGTTTTAGGGGTTCTACTCTGATTAGGTTCAGTTTTATAATCCTAATATACGCCTAGGGTTTTAGTTGAGAGTTCAAGAAGAAAAAAGAAGAGAAAAGAGGAGAAAAGAGGAAAGGATGTCTTTTCCTTACCCAATAAGGTTTAATTCGTTTTTAGTAAGGTTTTAGGGGTTCTACTCTGATTAGGTTCAGTTTTATAATCCTAATATACGCCTAGGGTTTTAGTTGAGAGTTCAAGAAGAAAAAAGAAGAGAAAAGAGGAGAAAAGAGGAAAGGATGTCTTTTCCTTACCCAATAAGGTTTAATTCGTTTTTAGTAAGGTTTTAGGGGTTCTACTCTGATTAGGTTCAGTTTTATAATCCTAATATACGCCTAGGGTTTTAGTTGAGAGTTCAAGAAGAAAAAAGAAGAGAAAAGAGGAGAAAAGAGGAAAGGATGTCTTTTCCTTACCCAATAAGGTTTAATTCGTTTTTAGTAAGGTTTTAGGGGTTCTACTCTGATTAGGTTCAGTTTTATAATCCTAATATACGCCTAGGGTTTTAGTTGAGAGTTCAAGAAGAAAAAAGAAGAGAAAAGAGGAGAAAAGAGGAAAGGAT
>JAJOOR010019435.1:0-24172 GCA_036250505.1 Solanum acaule | reverse complement strand
ATATTTACCAGTTTTGAAGAGTGTTTTCTAATTTTATTTACTTAATTATGGTTAGGAATGTAATATAATCTTGATCTATAGATATTAAATAGAACATGTCTTTCATCTAAATGTATACTCTTGAGGAAATGGAGAAAAAAATATAATGAAGAGGAGCCGGACCGGGTTCAATATAATTCATGTATTCTCTCATCATGATTTACCACAAATATATCTTTATTTATTTATTTTTATTATGTAATCATTTATACAAGAAGAAAATCATGTACTCCCTCCATCACATATTAGGTGATCACTTTTTTTTACGTGCATATATTAAGAAATCATAAACAAGAAATCATATATCTTTATTTATTTATTTTTATTATAGTTATTTCTACAAAAAAAATCATGTACTCCGTCTGTCCCATATTAGTTGATCACTTTTCTTTTTACGTGCAAACATTAAGAAATCATATATCTTTATTTATTTATTTTTATTATATAGTCATTTATACAAATAGAAAATCATGTACTCCCTCCGTCCCATATTAGTTGATGACTTTTCTTTTTACGCGCATATATTTAGAAAACATAAATAAGTGGGTAGTTTTACCAATTCACCCCTTAAGAACTTTTTTGAAACTTTTCAAAACACTTTAAAAAGGAATTAATTGCAAGGTAATTTGGAAAAAAATCAATTAATGCTTTCTTGATTTAGTAAGGTGATCAACTAATAGGTGACAACTATTTTTAGTATAGTGATCAACTAATATGGGACATGAAGAGTAATTTATGATGGAGTAGATTGTGATTGAACTAATAATATTGCTATAAATCATTAACTTTAATTAGTATGAAACTATGATGATTGAATAATCAATTAACTGAAGTTTTTCATATCAACTTTTATGTTTCATCTTTTTATCAGCAATTTGTAGCATAATTTTTTTTAGCAATTTCTTTGAATAGGTCATATTAGAATCGTAACTTAATTTTCCTCTCTTTTATTGCAGTATTTATTATTAGAATATTTGTCAAGTAATGACACTAATTATATCACAATATATTTAATCTTTTATTTTAACCGCGCGAAGCGCGGCCAAATACACTAGTTGTTACATAATCAAGAAGATATTTAATTCTTTTTTCTCACATTTGCCCTTGACATATTCCTAATTATGATGATCATTTATGTCATCCTAAAAAAGAAAGAAAATTATAATTAAGAGTATCTTAGTCAATTAAATTTCATAATTCATGTTCTCAAACATAAGACATCAATTAGTTTGAATCGGAGGGAATATTGTTTTTTTTTCTAATAGAAAAAATAGTGTCAAAATCAAATTTCAGGCCCCTCGACTAATTCATCAAGTACATTTTCGGATCTTTGAAGAATTCTTCATTTTTAGGCAGAGCATCTTACGGTACTCTTAAACTTGGCACACATAATTTTTGCTTACATGGTATTTTTTTAAAATAAAATACTTTACTTTATTCATTATTTATAAAAAAAAAATTATTCATTTTAAACTTTGTACGTTTGTTTGCAACAAATTTTACACATGGAAAATAAATCAACCACACAAATAAATCTAAAGAAACATGAATATTTTATTGATAAATCAATATGAGTACAAATTTGTTCCTCCCTTGATTCTTCTCATTTATCCATGATTCGAGGGCCGTTAGTGGCGCACTTCTCGAACTTGGATGATTTGAACTAGAATTCTATAATTCGAGGGTAGTTAGTGATGCATTTCTCGAACTAGGATGATTTGGGTTGATCTTTTTATGAATATCCCAAGAGTTTATGGGATATTCAAGATTTCGATCTCTTTATGAATATTCCATGAATTTGTGATGGAATTTTCGAGATGCATTTTCAAGAGAATATATATAGAACCCTTTATATAGGCATGAACTATGGTTTATGATTGAGTAGCCTCCAAGAATCCTAGTTGCAATTGAATACACCTTGCATGTGGAAAGTTTGCATAATTCCCTGTATAATACTCAAAATCCTAGTTTGTGAAATTCTCTTAGTTCATGAATTATACTTGTTAGGTCAGTCAGACAGAAATATCATGCTTCAGATCTCAAATGTCACATTCTCAGTATATAAATGTTGCATTCTTAGTTAGCATGTTAGTTTTGAGCTATTCAGTATTTCAATTGCATTTTAGTTATATACCTATTCAGTTGGGAGTAGACTTAGCACCGAGTTGGACTAGGGTTCAGCGTACCCTCATAGTCCTAGAACTACATGCTCGCGTAAGATTATAAGTCTCCTTTATTGGGCATCAATATTAGTGATCACGCCACAATCATGCCTTTATACCCTTGGCAAGGTATATTGGGTCCTCTCGATAGGGCATATACATCGGACTCCACATTTAGCTCACGTGGTTTATGTCGGTTAATAGTAGCTCTCACAGTCAGACTCTTAGTGCATTGATCAGGTTTTCAACATTTATATCAGTATACAGTTCAACATGTTATCTTCCTGATTAATACTTGGTCATTGCATTCAGCTTAACCTTTCAGTTATGTTTCACTATTTATATTCTTGCTCAGATTATGCCATTGTTCAGTTATGCTTTGTTCAACTCATATATATTTGTTCAACATAGTATATCTATATCCTGCATGCTCAGTACATTCCCGAGTACTGATGCATACTATGCGCTACATCCTTTCATGATGTAGGTTCAAGTGCTCAGCATCCATATCACGCATAAATCGATTCACGATCCGCATTAAGTAGGTTCAGTGGTGAGTCCTCATATTTCGAGGACAATAGACATGCTTTCATTTTAGTCTTTATTTTCAGTTTTCGGTCTTTGTTAGAGTTAGCTGGGGGCATGTCCCAACAACTCAACTCAACTCAGTTAGAGGCTTTTCAGACATAATAGTAGATGCAACTTGAGTTGTTAAGTGGTGTTCCAATCATCACTAGACATTCATTATATTTTAATATATTCATACCTGTCACGACCTAGACTATCGTAATTGACACCCACACTAACCATCCGGTGGGAGAACCACTACTACAACCTAACTAAGCAACTAAATCAAACTAAGGCAATTAAGTTACGGAAGCAAGTTAATTAACTAAGCAAATGCGGAATTTAAATACCTAGAACCTGAAAGTCAATGTACCAAAACATCTATCGATGAACCAAAGTCTAAACAAGAAGGGATACAACCCCAAACTAATGAACTATAACTAACTAGAAAGGTCTAAGTCCGAAATGTAGATATAGATGAAAAGAGAACTCATGGCTGCCCGGAAGAATCGGCTCACCCTTGAATTCGAACGATCACTGATCTTCTAGACGAGGTCTGTCAATAGCTGCCTGAAGATGCCCTGTACTCAACAAAAATAAGAGCAAGTGCAGTATCAGTACACAACCACAGTGTACTGGTAGGATCACGCGGCTATCCCGCTAAGTGCAACATATATAAATCAATGCAACAATATAATCACATGCATATATCGAACATATACAATACCATCATATGATTACAATATACAATTTTAATAAATCATTGTCCTCTCATGGAACCCAAACCCAAACTGTTAGCATATCGCAACGTGGTACCCGATCCAATAGTTATGTCGGAACGTGGCAATCGATCCCATATTTATGTCGGAACGTGGCAACCGATCCCAATTATTTATGTTGGAACGTGGCAACCGATCCCATCAACACACCACAATCACAATCACAAGTACATTCTCAATAATCATACAATCAAGAAGTGATTTATGGTATATAGTCATTCATCTATCTCATTTACAACAAGTGTAATCAATAATGCAACATTCGCATACATACATGTATCATAATGAAGCAATAACAAACATACATCACACAATCATAGAATCACAATCATCACTTACCTCGAAACAAGCTTGAAACCCTAAGAAACTTGATCCTTCCTTTTTCGAATTCGTTCCGCTTGTTCTTGATCTACAAACAATCAATATAATATGGGAATCAATAAACAATCACTAATTACCCGGATTACTAACAATTCTAACAAACCCTAGATCAACCCATGATCTCAATTATCTAGTTTATGGTTGTTTTCACCATTAATTCCAGATCAAAACCCTCCCCCATCGATATTTACCCATTAGATTACATTCTACGGATCAAAATACGAATTCAGGGAGTTAAAATCTTACCTTTAGCCTTAAGCATTGTGAAAAACTGTCAAGAAGTCATATGGGATCTTTTCTTAGCTCTCAAAGTTGAAAAGCGCAGAATAAAGTCGTTTTGGGGTTTATTTACGACTTTAAGTCGCAACTGGCTCGCCACAGCGGCACCCAGCCTGCTACAGCGGCCCCGTTAGACCGGCCAAATTCACCCCCAAGGCGACTTGTACGAGATAGAGAGCTATTTAAAGAATTCCAAAATTCTCATTTCACAACACACCCTCAACCAACGACACTCAGATATACCCCTTCATACCAAAGTTAGTTTCAGTAAAGTCGTACGAATTCCTTAGCGACTTATCTAACTACTCATGCAATCAAAATCATAATTAAGTCACCCAATTTTTACCAGATTTCCTCACACCTTAATGACTCTGATTCCGTCCAAATCTGGATTAGGTTGGGAAATTTCAACTTACTACGAAAAAGTTTTCCGACCCAAAATTTTTCCCCGTTGATTTTTCTATAACGACGGAACTCGGTCGTTACAATAGATACCAATTTACCTATCACTCGTCCCTTGATAACTTAGGAAAAATAGAAAAAATGAAGTAGTACCTGATTTGACGAACAATTGGGGATACTTGTCTCGCATGTCCCTCTCGGTTTCCCAAGTAGCTTCCTCAACTGGACGATGCTTCCATTGAACATTCACGGACTTAATCTCCTTGGTCCTCAACCTACGCACCTCACGATCAAGAATAGCAATCAGTTCTTCCTCATATAATCTTTGTCACCATGATATCTCTTCAACATGGACACATGAAATACCAGATGTACACCGAATAGATTAGGAGGTAGAGACAATCTATACGCCACCGGCCCTAAGCATTCCAGAACCTCAAAAGGATCAATGTAATGCGGACTTAGCTTGCCCTTATTGCCAAATCTTATCACCCCTTTCATGGGTGATACCTTAAGAAGGACATTCTCACCGGTTTGAAACGCCATGTCTCTTACCTTATGATCTGCATACTTCTTTTGTCTACTATGTGCTGCTAGAAGCTTATCTTAAATACTCCTCACCTTATTTTGAATACTCCTCACCTTATCTTGAGCATCCTTCACTAAATCAACCCCCAATGGTTTCACATCTCCAGCCTCAAACCATCCTATGGGTGATCTACATCCCTTCCATAGAGTGCCTCAAATGGTGCCATATCTATGCTGGAGTGATAACTATTATTATAAGAGAATTCACACAAAGGTAGGAATTTATCCCAATGCCCTCCAAAATTAATCACACATACCCTCTATATGTCTTCTAACATTTGGATAGTTCTCTCTGACTGCCCGTCTGTCTGCGGATGGAAGGCTATACTAAAAGTGAGTTGTGTGCCCAATTCATCATGTAACTTCCTCCAAAACTTGGATGTGAATTGGGTACCACAGTCTGAGATGATAGAAAGGGGCACTCCATGCAACCTTACTATCTCTTTCGCATAAACTTTAGCCAATTGTTCAACATTATAATATATTCTTACTGGAATAAAATGGGCTGACTTAGTCAATCTGTCCACAACTACCCAAATAAAATCAAATTTCCTCAAAGACTTGGGAAGATCAACCATGAAATCCATGGCTAACCTTTCCCACTTCCATTCCAAAATTGGCATTCTTTGAAGCAACCCTGCCGGAGTGATGTTCATACTACACGTGTTGGCAATTTTGACACTTAGCCACAAATTCTGCTATGTCTCTCTTTATGCCCGGCCACCAATAAATTTTCTTCAAGTCACAGTACATCTTGGTCACACCTGAATGAATGAAATATCGCGAACCATTGGATTCTATCAACAATTTTTGAATCAAGTCATCCACTCGAGGAACACAAATCCTCCCTTTAACACTGAGTACACCATCCGCATTAAAAATGGTCTCTTGTTCCTTACCATTCACCATCTTCTCCTTGAGCTCGTTCGAATTTTCATCCTCAAATTGTTTGGCCTTGATTTCCTCAATGAACGTGGACTTAACTTCAACGCTAGCTAACACCCCACCTCTTTCAGAGATGCCCAACTGCATGAACTTAGACTCCAATGTCTAAATTTCCCTAGCCAAAGGTCGCTTGGTTACACTCAAGTAAGCTAGACTATCCATACTAACCGCTTTTCGACTCAAAGCATCTACCACAACGTTAGCCTTACCTGGATGGTATTGAATGGTTACATCATAATCTTTGAGTAGCTCCATCCACCTTCGTTGTCTCAAATTCAAATCATTTTGAGTGAACACATGTTGCAAACTACTATGATCAGTAAACACTTCACACTCAACGCCATAAAGATAATGCCGCCAAATCTTAAAAGCAAATACTACCACTGCCAACTCCAAATCATGTGTTGAATAATTCCTCTCATGCACCTTCAATTGGCACGACACATAGGCTATAACATTCTTATCCGGTATCAACACATCGCCCAACCCAGAATGAGAAGCATCACAATAAACTATAAAATCCTTACCTTTCACCGATAATGCTAGAATAGGTGCGGTGGTCAAGAGAGTCTTGAGCTTTTGAAAACTCTCCGCACATTTTTCAGTCCATTCAAATGGTATCTCCTTCTTGGTCAAATTTGTCAAGTAAGTGGCAATAGAAGCAAAATTCTTCATAAATAGGCAGTAGTAGCTAGCGAGCCCCACAAAACTCCTAACTTCCGTCACAGAGCTAGGCCGAACCCAACTTTTAACCGCTTCAATCTTTTGAGGATCTACCATTACCCCTTCTTTCGAAACTACATGCCCCAAAAATGCAACAAAAGTCAACCAAAATTCACACTTAGAAAATTTAGCATACAACCTTTGTTTCCCAAGAACACCCAGAATAATACGAAGATGGTCGGCATGCTCTTCCTCACTTTTCGAATAGACCAAAATATAATCAATGAAGACTATCACAAACGAATCAAGAAATGGTTTGAACACCCCATTCATCAAACTCAGAAAAGTTGTAGGCGCGTTAGTCAAACTAAAAGACATAACTAGAAACTCGTAGTGCCCATAACGAGTTCTAAACGCCGTCTTGGGCATATCTTCAAGCCTAATTTTTATTGATGGTAGCCAGACCTTAGATCAATCTTTAGAGAAAACTGATGTGCCATGCAATTGGTCAAAAAAATCATCTATTCAAGGCAAATGATACTTATTTCGAATAGTGACCCTATTCAATTGCCGATAATCTATACACATTCTCATACTACCATATTTTTTTTTAACAAACAAAACTAGGGCACCCCATAAGGAAGCACTAGGTCGAATAAATCTCTTATTAAGAAGCTCTTGGATTTGAGCTTTAATCTCTCTTAATTCCGCCGGAGCCATGCGATATAGAAGGATAGAGATGGGACGCGTACCAGGCTCCAAATCAATACAAAAGTCTATATCTCTATCCAAAGGAATACCAGGCAAATCAGTAGGGAACACTTCTCTAAATTCTGACACCACAAAATTAAATTCAAAAGATGGACACTCAACTTCAACATCCCGGATATGAGCCAAATAAGCTAAACAACCCTGCTTTACCAGTCTCCTAGCCCGAATGGAGGATATGATCTTAGCTTTCTTAGGCTTGTACATCCCTTCCCACTCTAATCTTTCCCTTTCCGAAATTTCTAGAGTTACAGACATGGTATTACAATTTAATACAACATAATAGGGGGACAGCCAAGTCATGCCTAAGATAATATCAAAGTCAGTCATATCCAAAATCACTAAATCAGCCCAAGTATGGAAACCATAAACAAAATAAGACAAGCACGATAGACATGGGTGACTATGACTGACTCTCCAACTGGGGTAGAAACATGGATAGGGGCATCAAGTATGTCACAAATCATATCAAATTCGGAGGCAAAACGCACAGATACATAAGAATAAGTAGAACCCGGATCAAATAACACATTAGCCATCCGAACATAGACAAGAATAGTACCTGTGATCACCACGTCAGATGCCTCTGCCTCATTCTTGCCCGAAAAGGCGTAACACTGAGCCCTATCATCTTGACGAACCACTTCCCTGCCTGGTTGCACGTTACCTCTGCCTGCATTACCATTTCCTCTACCTCCACGGCCTCGCTGATTACCTCCTCTCCCACCTTGTGGACGCCCTCGATCATTATTACCATTTCCCGCGGGTACCACTGCTCTATTCTACTGCTGTGCGGACTCAAACACACGTGGGTAGGGACAATCTCTCCTCATATGCCCAGGTTTTCCATAGTTGTAACAAGTATGATCAAAAGATGGTCTGCTGCCCGCTGAAGGCGCGACTCCCTGGCTATCCTGAACAAAATTATAAGATAGAGTTCCTGAGTAATTACCTATAGAGGCGGACATGGCGGACTGAATTGGCTTGGTTGCAAGCGTTGGCCTTCTGGACCCCCTAGAATAAGAACCTTGAAAGTTACCAGAGTTCTTGGCCCTTTTTGCCAATGCCTTAGCCTGACCGTCTCTCCTTACCCCCTCAATTTTCTTAACATAGTCAGTCACCTCATTAAAGCTCCTCCCTGCAGAAGTCATATGAACAAATAGTACTTGTAACTCAGAATTTAGTCCCCTTATGAATAAACGGATCCTCTCCTCCTCAGTAGTCACCAATTGATTAGCATATCTAGACAAGGCATGTAACTTGGCCTCATATGCAGCCACAATCATACCACCTTGCTCCAAAGCCATGAACTCATCATTCTTGCGATCCCTCAAAGTCCTAGGCATATATTTCTCTAGAAACAGAGCATGAAATTGGTTACAAGTAAGTGGAGGTAAAGTTGAAGATCTGCATTCCATGTAAGCTCTCCACCACTACTTAGCCTCACCTTGAAGTTGAAAACTCACGAACTCAACCCCATGCTGATGGACAATTCCCAACTTATGAAATCGCTCATAGCAATCTAAGATGAACTCATAAGCATCCTCACTCTCAAAACCAAGGAATACAATAAGTTTTTGCTTCAGAAACTTATTCAACATTTCATGCTCATTACCAGTCATAACAAAACCCAACAAATTAAAGGACGGAAGAAAACATCATTACCTCCAATTCCACCCGTCTTAGGAGCAGTGTTAGCAACAAGGGGATGGGGGGGAGCCTGAGCTGCTTGAACAGAGGGAAGCGCTCCAGGACCAGCCAATCCTTTCAAGAAAGACATGATCTGCTTGGCTAACACTGAGTCCAAAGGAGGGATATCTGTAGCATTCACCTCTTCCTCTTGTTCAACCTCCTCAACATTCTCAACATCCTCAACATCAATATTCTCCTCTATCTCTTCATGCTGCGCAGGAGGGTTCTCATTCATAGGAGAATTCTCAATAGGAGCTCTATCCCCAACATGCACTACTCTTTTACGGCCTCTATCCCTAGCTCTTCCTCTACCCCTACCTCGACCGCGACCTCTCACTGCAGGTTCCTCAGCTAGAGCATTGACATGAGCTATGGGCCTGACGACGTTGAATCTAATATTAACCATCTGCGGACAGAAGAGTGAAAGAGCTTAGATACCAATTTGAATCGACAGATACCAATTGAAATCAAATTATAGCACGAAAGGAGACAAGAAAAAGCAGAGAGATTTCCTAAAATCCTATAGCCTCTCGAAGAAAAGTAAAGGCGTCCCCGTACCATTCCGCGAGACTCTACTAGGCTCGTTTTGGTACATCAAGATCAACGACCCTAGGCTTTGATACCAACTTTGTCACGACCCAGACCGTCGTGATTGGAACCCACACTAACCATTCGGTGGGAGAACCATTACTACAACCTAACTAAGCAACTAAACCAAAACTAAGGCAATTAAATTACGAAAGCAAGTTAATTAACTAAGCAAATGCGGAATTTAAATGCATAGAACCTTAAAGTCAATGTACCAAAATATCTATCGATGAACCAAAGTCTAAACAAGAAGAGATACAACCCCAAACTAATGAACTATAACTAACTACAAAGGTCTAAGTCCGAAATGACATAGACGAAAAGAGAACTCGTGGCAGCCCGGAAGAATCAGCTCACACTTGAATTCAAACGATCTCTGATCTTCTAGAAGAGGTCTGCCAATAGCCGCCTGAAGATGCCCTGTACTCAACAAAAATAAGAGCAAGTGCAGTATCAGTATACAACCACAGTGTACTGGTAGGATCACGCGACTATCTCACTAAGTGCAACATACATAAATCAATGCAACAATATAATCACACGCATATATCGAACATATACAATACCATTACATGCTTACAATATACAATTTCAACAAATCATTGGTCCTCTCATGGAACCCAAACCCAAACTGTTAGCATATCGGAACGTGGTACCCAATCCAATAGTTATGCTAGAATGTGGCAACCGATCCTATATTTATGCCGGAACGGGCAACCGATCCCAATTAGTTATGCATGAACGTGGCAACCGATCCCATCAACACACCACAATCACAATCAAAAGTACATTCTCAATAATCATACAATCAAGAAGTGATTTATGGTATATAGTCATTCATCTATCTCATTTACAACAAGTGTGATCAATAATGCAACATTTGCATACATGCATGTATCATAATGAAGTAATAACAAACATACATCACACAATCATAGAATCACAATCATCACCTACCTCGAAACAAGCTTGAAACCCTAAGAAACTTGATCCTTCCCTTTCCAGATTCATTCGGCTTGTTCTTGGTCTACAAATAATCAATATAATACGGGAATCAATTAACAATCACTAATTACCCGGATTACTAACAATTCTAACAAACCCTAGATCAACCCATGATCCCAATTATCCAGTTTAGGGCTATTTTCACCGTGAATTCCAGATCAAAACCTTCCCCTATCGATATTTACCCATTTGATTATGTTCTACGGATCAAAAAATGGATTCGGGGGATTAAAGTCTTACCTTTAGCCTCAAGAATGGTGAAAAACTGTCAAGAAGTTGTATGGGGTCGTTCCTTAGCTCTCAAAGTCGAAAAGTGCAGAATAAAGTCATTTTGGGGTTTATTTACGACTTTAAGTCGCGTCTGGCCCGCCACAGTGGCACCCTGCCTGCTACAGCGGCCCCGCCAGAGCGGCCAAATGCACCGCCAAGGCGGCTTGCACAAGACAGAGAACTATTTAAAGAATTCCAAAATTCTCATTTCATAACACACCCTCAACCAACGACACTCAAAAATACCCGTTCACACCAAAGTCAATTTCGGGAGTTCTACTCACTAAAATTCAATTCCGTAAAGTCATACGGTTTCCTTAGCGATTTATCTAACTACACATGCAATCAAAATCATAATTAAGTCACCCGATTGTTACCAGATTTCCCCACACCTTAATGACTCCGATTCCGTTCCAATCTGGACTAGGTTGAGAAATTTCAAGTTACTACGAAAACATTTTCCAACCCAAAATTTTTCCCTGTTGGTTTTACAGTAACGACGGAACCCGATCGTTACAATACCAGTTGGGTTTTTTCCTCTTTTCAGTTATCCACTGTTTTAGCTTACGCATAGTACTGTCTTATTCAGTTATTCTCAATATGCTTGATATATGCTAGACACATGGTTAGCTTGGGGTCACTCGTGATCCTAGGTCCCATGTTACGTCAAAGGGGTAGCCTCGGGCGTGACATTCAAGTTGGGTTGTCCGCCTTTAAAGAGACATGCTGGGTTGTCACCTCACTTTAAGTGGCATGTTAAGTTCAAGTTCAATTGTCCACTTTTAACGAGACACTTTAGGTTTTCACCTCCCTCTAAGTGGCACGTTAAGTTCAAGTTGGGTCGTCCGCCTTTAAAGAGACACGTTGGGTTGTCACCTCATTCAAAGTGACATGTTATTTTCAAGTTGGGTCGTCTGCCTTTAAAGATACACGTTGGGCTGCTACCAACTTCAAAGTGAAATATTCTGTTCAAGTTGGGTCGTCCACCTTCGAAGACACATGTTGGATTGTCTCCTCACTCTAAATGGCACATTAAGTTCATGTTGGATCGTCCGCCTTCAAAGATACACATTGGGTTGTCACCTCAATCAAAGTGACATGTTATGTTCAAGTTGGGTCGTCCGCCTTCAAAGAGACACAATGGGTTGTCACCTCCCTCTAAGTGACACGTTAAGTTCAAGTTAGATCGTCCGCCTTTAAAGAGACGCATTGGGTTGTCATTTCCCTCTAATTGACATGTTAAGTTCAAGATTTGGTCGTCCGCCTTTAAAGAGAAACGTTGGGTCATCACCTCCCTCTCAGTGGCACGTTAAGTTCAAATTGGGTTGTCAGCCTTTCAAGAGACAAGTTAAGTCATCATGTCGTTCAAAGTGACATGTTATTCACATCGTCTTCCTCCCAAAGAGGTACATTACTTTCGTTGTGCAATTTTGGAAGTAATATTGAAAGTATGTGTTTACAATCAGTCCTTGCCTTTTGTTTATTATTTTCAGCCCCATTGACGGACGTAGAATATTGTTCAAAAGCTCTACTAACATCTCATATTATTTTGTTCAAAGTTTATCAAACCAAATTTGAGTTCGTTAACATTGTTTGACCAGTATATCTTTCATCAATTCTAATCAAACAAAGGGGCAACTAGTTGACATCAAATTTTGGGGTGTGATATTTTCAAAGTTAATACTTTTAAGTATTTTATTCGTTAAATAGTTCAAAATGTGTGTTTTGCAATTTTAATGCAATTTATTAATAATTATCCTTATTTCTCAAAATATTAAGATTTTTATCGGTTAATTTTGATTACATTTAATTTTTATCACAGCCGCTTGAATATGTTCAAATATTTATTTATTTTTATTAAATCATTATTTCTGTTAAATTGCACTTTTACATGCCATTGGTTACATTCGTTACATTTTTTAAAAATTCATTTTATTCGTTATAGTTGTTAATAAATTCATTTTGATATTTGCACAGTCTAGAAATTCATTCAAATATGGATAAGATTTTATACAGAGATATTTTATTAACCGGTGATTTAGCCCATAGTTTTAAGATAATAATATTGTATTAAGGCGGTTTCAATTTTCTATTTAAACAATTTTTTTATCATTAAATTAGTGATGGTGGATAAAATTTTAAATAAAGGGTGTAATTTTCAGATTTTTAGTGTTTAAGAAATTCTTTTTTTGTTCATTATTTTTTTGGGTGACAAACTCACCGGAGTTCCGGCGAGTCCACCACCAAAAGACCCCATTTTTCTGTTTTCCAGTTCAGCCTTCTCTTCACTCCACCACGCTGCCATCTCCAAAAACCAAACGGAACCTTCTCCGACCCTAGAACCTGTTCCGAAACAGCAGCAAGCAACGACCAACATAGCCACCAAACAACCACAAAAAAGTGACCTCAACTCCTTCCAAAACCCCATCGGAAAGACCTTCAAGCTGCCGCTCCAATCACCACCAAAGCCGCTGTGAGCTCACCCATCTCCGGCGGACAGTAACATCAACAGTGACAGTGACACCAATTCCAACAATAAACAACCAACCGCTACTCAAATCTCTGGTGAAACTCTCTCTTTCTTTCTTCATGATTTAAAATTAATTTTAGATGTAAGTCTTTCGTAATTGTCCTCACTGTTATGATTGAAATATGTTAGGAGTATATTTAGTTGATTTTCTTTGTGTTTATATGCTTAGCTTTGAGGCTCTGTTTTAAATGTTGTTATTTGGCACTTTAATATATATATATATATATATATATATATATATTTTACCTTAAAAGCATGAACTTCTAACTTGAATGTTAAATTACTATAATATCTCTAACTTAGGTAGTGACTTTTTCGAGACTTTTCCAATAAGTTGTGATTTTTTTTGAAGGTTTGTGATTTTTCGATGAGTTGTGACTTTTTTAATAAATTGTGATTTTTTCAAAGAGTTGTGACTTTTTCAATAAGTTGTGACTTTTCCAAAGGATTGTGACTTCTCGAAAATGTCATGACTTTTTAGATAAGACACAAAAAACATTTGTTCATACTATCTTTTGTTGACTTTAAATAGAGAGGCTTCCTCTCATTTTTTAACCACAATTTTTTTAATCTTCTACTCTTCTTTTCTTGCATTTTAATTTTTTCTGTGTAATTTATTGTCGTTGAGTGAGTTCGAAGTTTAGCGGAATATGAGGTACCACAATTCTAATGAAGTCAGTCGTTCCATCCTAAGAGGGTATATTGCATAACTTCGAGTACTTGAGGAAAATAATTTTGATGATATAATAATTTTTTTTCTTAATATATACATTAGTATATAATGTTCCAATATATGAAGTTAACATGATGTACTATAAATTCATTTGTTTTTGTTAACAATTTCTCTTGTGATGTAGATATATCTTTCTGAATATCTTTTCCAAAATTTAGAGAATTGTCACGATTTGTTTTTGATGCTTAAGACAAAAGAATAACTTTATTTATTAATGCTACTTATGCGATTTAGACTCTCAGAAAGTTTGCTTCAAAATAGTTATTATTATATAAACATTTCCCTTGTGTTTACTTATTTACTATTTCTTAATATTTTAGTATTTTAGACGAAGAAAAGTTCACATAACTTGTAATAATGTGAGTTGAAGTTTGTATTAGTTTAATTTTCATTATTTATTTAATAGTTAATTTTATGAGATAAATATTTTTATTAATGCAAATGTATATATATATTTGGATAGGTATTTGTATTTAAATTAAAGTATTATATATGTCACAAATGCATTATCAACTTAACAAGATCTTCTAACTTCAAAATATATTATTTTAAAATGTTCCGAGTTTTTTTTTATTTGAAAAAAACTCACGACAAATGTGAAAATATATGAATATATAAAATGTAGTTGTTCATTTCACATGTTCATATTAAATCTAAACAATTTAACGTGGAATACACATGCAAAGCACATCTGATTAGATGGCAAGAAAAATACAAAATAAATATTGTCTATAAGGTAATATTAGTGAGATAAGACTAATTACATGATTGAACCTCATCAAATTGAAATAAATATATACATTATTGCATTTAACTAATAAAAAATTTCATTGATCATCTTCATAGGTTTGCGTGAATAAGTGATATATATGACGATCCACATTAAACATTCACAAAAGAATCTACAGTATTATTTTTTGCTAAGCTTATTATTCAAATCTTTGCTTAAATAAGCAGTACTATTTACTATAACATGTATTTTTGAAATTGGTAATCATGTGCAACACACGTGTCAAAAAACTAGTATATATATATATATATATATATATATATTTCACATGATTTCCAGTCAACTATTAGCTGCCTTTAAATTTTGTTGGGTTACTGTTATTGTTTTCTTTAAATTTTTTAATTTTGTTTATTTTGCTATTATTGTTTCCACGTTCAAATATTTTGTTTTAGATTTGTTTATTGCCTTGTGAATTAATGGTTGTCGTTGTCTTTCATATTTTCATCGGAATAATTCTTGTTTTAGGTATGTTTTATTGATATTGTAAATCATATTAAAAAGAAAATGTTAAAATAGGCCAATGAAAAAATCTCTCTATTAGTTTTAGAGACCTCCTAATTTTAAAAGACGAAAATTTAGTTTAAGTTAATATTTTTTGTAAGTTAAAATGATCGATGAAGATATTACTGTCGATTTCCAAGGCCTCCCATGTTAATAAGATGGGTGTTTATTATTTGTGTAATTCATTTTTATTCATGACTAACACTTTTACTAAGTGTCTTTACAGGTACCCAGAGTTGCTTCCCATTGAAGCTATTCTGATAGAATTCGAATTATATTTTTTTATTCATTACTGTACATATTATTGACGTTAGGCAAACCTTAGGCAGTTTCTTATAATATTATTTTATTTTATTATTTGTGTATATTGCATGTTTATTATACTTGTATATTATTTTTATCTTCTCCTCAATTTGAAAAACCTGAATTCAGTCAGGACCACATTTGTGGATTTTGAAGGATGCCTAACACCTTCCCTTTGGAATAACTTGAACCCTAACCTAAAATCGATTGGTTTCGTAGACATTCCTTTTAATTAATTAATTAATTGGTTTTCTAGTTTTTCCTAAAATTAGGCGGCGACTCCCTTTTACCCTTTTCTTTTATCTTTTAAAATAAATTATTTTTTTAGTCACCGCGATGTTGCTCCCTTAAGGGATGTCAATAGAATGACGACTCTGCTGGATATATAAAGGTTATAACCATTATGAGTTCAATTTTTCAAATCGAGGAGACTATTCTTTTATTATGTTTTACATTGTTTTTGTATATCTAATTAATTATTTGCATGTTGTACTCATTATTTATTCATTATTTGTATATTGTGATTGCATCATGACATATTTACCACCACTCGACATTTTTCATTTTACTTAAATGACGATTATGCGGGCCACAATCATTCGTTATCCAAATTGTATATCAAGGTATCCCGACGAATGTAGTTGGCCATTGGATGGTCAACGGTCGCTATCTTTCCCACCCCAAGTAGTCCTCTTGGGACTTCTACTTTCAAAGATAGTCCACTCTTAGTCATCTACTAATAGAGCATGTATAGTTTGCACTCTATTTCAATTCAGATCACAACATGTTGGAACTACGTTTGACCTTTTTCCTGCTTCAACGAGATACGTAGGCGCCACAACGACTTGGTCATGTTCCCCGTAACCTTTTCCATATTTCAAAAAGAAAACTGGGGCAAAAAAATTTAAGGAGGTCTCCAAGAGTTTCACAAAGGAAACAGTTGCTACAAAATTGAATATCGGAGGTTGTCAAAGTTGAAACAGGGGCAAAAGTTTTAAGAAAATTTCTCAAAAATTCCACCAAAGTTGTACTCAGACACCAGATTTATGAGGCATCGCTCCAAGTTGATTTGTACCTTTGCATTAGTTTTTTGTATGTGATGTTATATTCATTGTATATCTTTGATTTTATTTTTCCTACATTCCATTAAAAAAAGATTTTTGTTTGACATTCTTATTTGGGTGGTCCTCTCTTCAGTGTGACTTATTGATTTTTCATTTTGATTATTTTATCTTTCAAAAATTCATTTATTGTTCAAAAAATATATTTTACCATATATGAACGAACTACACAAGCTTGATTCTTATCAATAAGATACGTAGGCAGCCCTTCTAGGGTTTGGTATTCTTTGTTCAAAAGATTCTTTATTTTTTATTCTTTGTAAAATGTTTATATTTTAATAATCATTTTTTGACTTGATTGGTGTCAACAAAGTTAGAGTGTGCATATGAAAAATTAATCGATACAATAGTGAAATATTGTTTTCTTGTTAAGTCATGGATTCTTTTGGTACCTCTCATTCATACTTTTGTTACACTTGAAAATATTCTCTTGCATACATTCAAGATTAGAACAAAACCTAATTCATTGTTTCATGTGCATTGTGTGGTGAACTTTTGATTAAATTCAATTGTGTCACTTTGTTGATCTAGAACCTGACCTAAATGTTTGTTGAGATGAAATCCTGAGTGATGTTTGATTTGAAAAATGAATGTAGGCCTTCTTTGACCCGTTTGAGTCTTTCAAAGCCTATCAAATGACATTAATCCTTCGTATGTCCCCACTTTGAGTCTTAAGCCTTTTCATTGGGCAACCACATTTTTAACCTATACCCTTTCAGAGTGCTTGTACGCAATATCCCTCTTTTGGCCTAACTTTCTTGAGTGCATTGAAGATGCGCGATGTTACAAAAGAAAATTCAAAGTTCAAATTTGTTACAAAAGTTACCAGAGTCCCTGAAAGTCAAAAATACAAAAATGACTTCAAAAGAAAAGAAGAAAGAGTTGAAAATTCTCCACAAGTTCAAGCAGGCAAATTTTAGCAAAAGAAGAGGAACAATCCAAACAATCAGAGATAAAATTCAAAAGATGATGAGAATGGGGAAAGCTTAGACAAGCAAAGCTTTAAAAGAAGTCAAAAAAGTACAAAACGAAGGGACAATAAAGAGGATCAAACGCTAAAAGTGTTATGAACATTGAAAGCACATATTCAGTGCAATGCTCAAGAAGGGATTAAGTCACTTTTATCCCAAATTACTATCCTATCCATCCCCGAAGCCTACATTACAAGCTAATGACACGCCCTGCATGATTTCATCTCAGATGTTCTCACATTAGTGGAGATATTCATGAAGGTCAAGCATATGATATCACAATTGTATGTGTTTAATATTTTTTTGAGTGTGAGTGGATTTCGTTAAGTGTCCCCAAATCAAAACATTTTGAATAACAAATTGGACTTTCTTTATGGTGAGGAACTTGAAGCATGATGTTAGGTCTAATTCAAAGCCTTTGTTTGTAGCAAGATGAACAAATCTTGTCATTACTTAAGTACATTTGAGGTACCACTTGAATCCATAGAAATTATCTCGGCGTCAATCTCAGTTTGAAAGAAAAAGAATTGTGAATTTTTTTTTTTGTACAAAACTAGTTGTTGGTGCTAACCATGTTAAAATATGTTTTATTGTTCAAAAAATAAAAATGGGTTGACACCCACTTTTCGATACTTATCCAAACCAACTTTGTGGACCGTTTCATTGTTGATACTTGTCCAAACCAACTTTGTGGGTTGTTTCATTGTTGATACTTGTCCAAACAACCTTTGTGGACCGTTTCATTGTTAAAATTGTATTTTTGGGTCGCCATACCCTTCAAAATGACATCATTTTAAATGTAGGTCATCATACATTTCAAAATGACATATTTTAAAATTTAATTTTTTATCTCAAATAAAATTATTCTTTTAAAATTGGATAGTCATACCCTTCAAAATAACACATTTTAAAGTCGATTTGTTATTTTAGATTTTTTTTAAAAAAAAATTGGTTTATCATGCCATTCAAAATGATACTTTTTTTAATTGGTTTGTCATACAGTTCAAAATGACAGTTTAATTTGTTATTCCATTCATATTGACATTTTTTCCTATTTAGGATGTTATTAAGTTTGAATTGTTGCATTAGTTAATCAGCTTGTTCATTGTTCATATGAGGCCAAGTTTACATACCTTATGCATTTATGTTGCACTTGTTACTAACATTGTTGTTGCAGATTTTGTGGTATACCATTCACGTTAAGTTCAAGATTCGGTCATCCGCCTTTAAAGAGGCACGTTGGATTGTCACCTCTCTCTAAGTGACACGTTAAAGTTCAAGTTGGGTCGTCCGCCTTTAAAGATATATGTTGGGTTGTTACCTCCCTCTAAGTGGCACGTTAAGTTCAAGTTGGGTCGTCGTCTTTAAAGAGACACGTTGGTTTGTCACCTCTCTCTAAGTGACACGGTAAAGTTCAAGGTGGGTCATCATCTTTTGAAGAGACATGTTGGGTTGCCACCTCCCTCTAAGTGGCACATTAAGTTAAAGTTGGGTTGTCCCCCTTTAAAGAGACACATTGGGTTGTCACCTCCCTCTAAGTGGCACGTTAAGTTCAACTTGGGTCGTCCGCCTTTAAAGAGACATGTTGGGTTTTCACCTCCATCAAAGTGATATGTTATTTTCAAGTTGAGTCGTTCGCCTTTAAAGAGACACTTTGGGTTGTCACCTCGTTCAAAGTGACATGTTCTGTTCAAGTTGGGTCGTCCGCCTTCAAAGAGACATGTTGGGTTGTCACCTCCCTCTAAGTGTCACATTAAGTTCAAGTTGGATCGTCTGCCTTCAAATAGATAGGTTGGGTTGTCACTTCGTTCAAAGTGACATGTTATGTTCAAGTTGGGTCGTCTGCCTTCAAAGAGAAGTGTTTGGTTGCTACCTCCAAGTAGGTCGTTTCTTATATTATTATTATTATTATTTTATTTTATTATTTATGTATATTGCTTGTTTATTATACTTGTATATTATTTTTATCTGCTCTTCAATTTGAAAAAATTAATTCAGTCGGGATCCACAGTTGTGGATTTCAAAGGATGCCTAACACCTTCCTTTTAGAATAACTAGAACTCTTACCTAGAATCTATTGATTTCGTAGACATTCTTTTTAATTAATTAATTTTTTTCCTAATTTTTCTTAAAATTAGGTAGTGACTCCCTTTTACCCTCTTTGTTCACTACTTTTTAAAAAATACTTTATTCTTTTAATTTTTATTTTTTTTTGTAACTGCGATGTTTTGCCCTACCATATATTAACTCATAGATGAGGGCTTTAATTTCCCCCAAAAAAACATAAATATTTATATTCAACATATTGAACTTTTATAATTATCATAAAGGTGATAAGACTTCTCTCTTAATGGATGACTCCAAATTTACGATAGAAAATTTTAAAATCTCTAGCTAATATACTCTTCAAATTGTATTAAAGATTGTGGTCTAATGATTAATAAAATAGGTTTTTAATTATAATATTTCAAATTTAAATTTTAACATAGACAAAAATATTAGGTGATTTTTTTTCATTTATTCGAAACTTAATGAATACAATTATTTAATAAGCGATACTGATGGAAGGTGATAATTATTCGTAAAATTAATCAAAATGTAGACAAAATTACTAACAAATAATTGATTAATAAATAAACTTGCAAAAAAGAAAAGATCTCAATAAGCAATAATAACATCTCTAAAAGAAAAGCTTATTTAAATTTTGTAATTCATTGTTTAATAAATAAGTTTACAGAAGGTTTAACAAACTCAACAACATATCAATAAAATGAAAAAAATTGTCATTCTCTTTTTTTAATGGGTCCTTCCGAATTGGACGCCATTCGGTGAAAGAGTCTTCACAAGTTACTATAGAACTTATGGCATCACCTGCATCACTTTTTGCCATATCAAGATCATTCTCATCTAAATATTTAATTGAACATATAAGTCCAAGCACTGTTAAATAATAATTATCTCGAAAATTTTTAATACATTGCTTTAGAATTGGTTCCATTGGTTTCTTTAATAGAACTAGAGTTTGATTATAAATGTCGCCAGCCTTGACTAAAGACAATTGCAACATGATATGTGCCAAACCTTTCTTATCAGCAGAAGAACTTTTAGGATCCTCTCTAAGAGAATCGACGCATAATTTATAATCAGAGGTCTTCTTACAAATATTGTCTATCAGATCTCCAGATGAATGAGACACAAAAAAGAGAGAGACAAAAAAAATCACTATGAATTTCATCTTCTTTTCCTTCTTTTTTGTTATTCTTTTTTATGGATTGTGGTGTGTTGGATGATCTATTCTTATAGAAGGAAGTATTTCACACTGTGCCTTTTTCCCTTTTTGGTGAGAACCAAAAGATTGTGTTATCATTATTTTAATGAGATAATGATATCAGATTAATATGAAAATTTAAATTGATGTCTTTTGAATAATTTTCCTTTTTTCAATTGTGAAATAAAGTCAAATTTCTATTAGCTTAATTTGATTAATGAAATTAACTATTTAACAAAATTGAATTTTAATTTTGCATCATTTTTAATGTGGCTAATTTACCTGACAAATTTAATTATTTTAAAATTTATTTAGATATGATAAATCTCACGATACGAAGGGTATTGTTTTTTTTTTGCCAAAAGGCCATAAGTAGAGGTGCTACAATACGTCAACGACAACCTAAAACTAATTAATTAGCTTAATTTTTATAAATATTTAAATAAAATGTGTGCTACATAGCAAAATATTTTTGTAATCGCTCTCGACTAGTTCGTAATTGAAGCATAGCTAAAATTGTAATTGTTGGTCTAAAACAACACTATATTATTGCTATTACCAATAAAATGTACTCCTTCTGTTTCTAATTACTTGTCCAATTTTCCTTTTTTACTTGTTCATTTTGTCAAATCAAGAAAGGACAAATATTTTTACTTATTATGCCCTCAATTAAATACTTTGAAAAATAGAGAACTTCTTGAAAAGTTTAAATTTTTAATTCGTTCACTTTATAATTAATATGGGTAAAATGGTAAATTCATTATCTCAATCATTGATCTCTTAATAGGTTTTCAATTCAAAAGTGGATAAGTAATTATGGACAAAAGGAGTATATAAGTCATCTTAACAAACTCCACATCCAATATTTAAGTTAGTTGTGTCTTATTCTTCAAGTTTATTATTACTATTATCGCCCGAATTTAGTTAATTTATTTACTTTTATTTCATTATCTTTATCATAACTTTTTTTACTCTGATACTTATTTTAAATATTCTTTCATTCTTAATTAAATGTTTTGGGTTCAAATTCTTTTGAATACGAAATCGTTATTGCTAGAGAGAGTTTCACCCTCCAATGTGGCGACGTGTCAATTGATTTTAATTATCTTGGTCTTTATTATGTTTTTATTTTTATTTTATATTTTATCTTGCTTTTTATCAATAGTCATCCAATTATCATTTTAATTAGCTGGTTGTTAGTTTGAAATTTGCCGACCAATGACGTCAAGCTTATCAAAGCATGATGCTATGCTTTTTCAATTATCTCTGTTTGGAAAAAAAATATAATTTTAAATTTGTTTAATTTGTTTGGAAAACTTGTTTGTTACTACAATTCTTTTTTTGAAAGTTGCAACGAAATGCTACCTTAATCACTTTTTTTTTTATTTGAAGTTTGAAATATACAATAATTCAATTGAATTGAAATTCGCATTAAAAAAATTACATGGAAATAAAACATCTAATAAAAACAAGTCTACATTCAAGACTCAAACTTGAGACTTATAAGTTATAATTAGAGATAATATGATATATATTATCATTCAACTACAACCTTTGTTAATAATGTTATTTATATCACTGCATTAACTTTATCTTTCCAATTAACTCATAGATGAGGGTTTTCCCCCCAAAAAATAAATATTCATACTTACATGTGGACATTTTCTAATTATCAAAAGGTGATAACACATCTCTCTTAATTGATGACTCTCATTTTTTCTTATCTCTAGCTCAGACTTCTCTCTTAATTGATAAGAAATTTAGGATCCGCCCTAAGACTTGACACATAATTTATAGTCAGTGGACATTTTACTAATATCCTCTATCAGATCTCCGTATGAATAGGCCATAAAACAGAAAGAGACGAAAAAAATAACTATCATTGTTTCCATGAGTTTCATACTTTTCTTTATCTTTGTGTGAAGTGTGGTGTGATGGATAAGTCATTCTATAACTATGTGTCACACCTCGAGCATACACCCTGGACGTGGCTGGCACTTGAGAACCATCGCGGGTCCCCAAGCGAACCCTTGACCTGACTCACTACTCAGTGGAAGACTTACTCAACAAAACAAGAACTTCAACTATAAAGATCAACTCAAAAGTCTCAAAAATAGATCAACTCAGAAATGTCTGGAAATATTCAAATAGTCATAAGAAGGCAACTCAAGTCTCAAAACATTAACAAGGAATCGAAAAAGACTCCTGAACTACTACTGTCTATGAAGCTTCTAAATATTATGATAGATGTCGGGACAAGACCCATGACATCTTAACAAAACTAAAACATAAATTTGGAACCCTCTGGAAAGTAAGGAGGCTCACCAAACCTAACTAGAATGCAAATGGTATCAACGAAGCGCCTATTGATGACCCTGAACGCATGTATCTGCTTCATTAAAATATACAGGTTGAATGATGTCAGTACATTGAATGTACGAGCATGTAAGGGGAAAACTAAAACCAATTGTTAACTAAACTGACAAGGCAGGAAGAAATACTCACCTCAAGTCAACTCAATATGAAAGCAACAACAAGACATGCAATATTTAAAGCTTTTAAAACAATAAATATCGACTCAAAATGTATAAAAATGCAATAACAAACGCTTTACTCTTATTTGGGAGATTCTCTAACCAACAACCATCACTATGAACTACGTGATTGTCACGCCCCAAGCTACCCCCGAGACGCGGACACGGGACCTAGGACCACAAGTGATCCCAAGCTAACCCTGCTGGCATGATCATGAGCATACTAAAGATAATAAACTGATGCGGAAGCTAAATCATAAAGTAAGTCTGAAATGATGGGGAATACCCATATA
>JAJOOR010019434.1:0-20131 GCA_036250505.1 Solanum acaule | reverse complement strand
ATAAATTAACAAAAAAAAAAAAAAAAAAAAATCACTCCCGACTCCACCAATGTTATTTTCATTTTATAACTCAAAAATATTATTGATAAAAAAAAATTATTATCATAATAATAAAGAATAAACGTGCAATGCATGATACCAGAAACTAATATATATATATATATATATATATATATATATATATTTATATTCTAGTGGGATAATCATATACTGGAATATTGATGGTTGTAATAAAAAAATATAATTTGAGGCTAAAAGCACAAAAACACACTACCTCAAGGAACTTTCGCAACACTAAACCACTACACTAAACCTTTAACTTGTGTCCAGATGTGTCAATACTTATATATATATTTATTAAATCAAAAATTGAACTCTATATACAGTGTAATTTTCCGACTAAGGAGTATAGGGTCCGCCCCTGAATGTTTGAAAACGAAATACCAGCTAATATGAATTATTGTACTATTTAATATGAACAGAGTAGTTGTTTCTGTCCATTTCTTCTTTCTTTTTCATCTACTTGACATTATTATTAGTAATTACAAGACTTGGCCGTTGACTCCAACACCTAAAGCAAATAGTACATCTTTCTTATCCTTTTACCAAAAATTGATCATCTTTTTCTCTTACTTTCCCTTGCTAATCCTCACATTTAGAAAAAAGAAATTTAAGGAAAAAAGAGATGGCTGAAATTCTTCTCACAGCAGTCATCAATAAATCAATAGACATAGCTGCAAATCTAATCGTGCAAGAAGGAACGCGTTTATATTGGTTGAAAGAAGACATCGATTGGCTCCAGAGAGTACTGAGACACATTCGATCATATGTAGACGATGCAAAGGCCAAGGAAGTTGGAGGCGATTCAAGGGTCAAAAACTTATTAAAAGATATTCAAGAATTGGCAGGTGATGTGGAGGATCTCTTAGATGAGTTTCTTCCAAAAATCCAACAATCCAGTAAGTTCAAAGGTGCAATTTGTTGCCTTAAGACGGTTTTTTTTGCCTATGAGTTCGCTAAGGAGATTGAGAAGATAAGAAGAAGGGTTTCTGACATTGATAGTTTAAGGACAACTTTCAACATCACAGATACAAGTAACAACAATAATGATTCAATGGAACAGAGAAGAAAATTCCTTCGTGATGATGAAACAGAGGTCATCGGTTTGGATGATGACTTCAACAAGCTCCAAGACAAATTGCTTGTTCAAGATTTGTGTAATGGAGTTGTTTCAATAGTTGGCATGCCCGGTCTAGGAAAAACAACTCTTGCCAAGAAACTTTATAGGCATGTCCGTCATCAATTTGAGTGTTCTGCACTGGTCTACGTTTCACAACAGCCAAGAGCAGGAGAAATCTTACTTGACATAGCCAAGCAAGTTGGACTGACGGACGAGGGAAGGAAAGAACACTTGGAGGACAATCTAAGATCACTTTTGGAAACAAAAAGGTATGTTATTCTCTTAGATGACATTTGGGATACTAAAATCTGGGATGCTCTGAACCCTGTCCTTCGTCCTGAATATGATTCAAAAATTGGCAGTAGGATAATTATCACTTCTCGATATGATCATGTAGGCAGATACATAGGAGAGGATTTCTCGCTCCACGAGTTGCAACCCTTAGATTCAGAGAAAAGTTTTGAACTCTTTACCAAGAAAATCTTTATTTTTGATAATAATAATAATTGGGCTAATGCTTCACCTGGCTTGGTAGATATTGGTAAAAGTATAGTTCGGAGATGTGGAGGTATTCCATTAGCCATTGTGGTGACGGCAGGCATGTTAAGGAAAAAAAAAAGAACGGAACATGAATGGAATAGAGTACTTGAGCGTATAGGTCATAATATTCAGGATGGATGTGCTAAGGTATTGGCTCTGAGTTACAATGATTTGCCCATTGCATTAAGGCCATGTTTGTTGTACTTTGGTCTTTACCCCGAGGACCATGAAATTTGTGCTTTTGATTTGACAAATATATGGATTGCTGAGAAGCTGATAGTTGTAAATAGTGGCAATGGGCGAGAGGCTGAAAGTTTGGCGGAGGATTTCCTAAATGATTTGGTTTCAAGAAACTTGATTCAAGTTGCCAAAAGGACATATGATGGAAGAATTTCAAGTTGTCGCATACATGACTTGTTACATAGTTTGTGTGTTGACTTGGCTAAGGAAAGTAACTTCTTTCACACCGAGCACAATGCATTTGGTGATCCCGGCAATGTTGCTAGGGTGCGAAGGTATTCATTTATTTCTTTTGTAACATTTACATCCAGACAAAAGTGAAAATATGATTATTATTTTTTTAATTCTCCAACATTATACTTTCCTTTTGCTTTTTCATGAGAAAAAGGGTAAGATGCCTATATATGGTTTAAGTAAAGAATAAATTGGAAATTATGACCCATCTTACCCTCACATTCAAGTCAAGTATTGAACTACTTTTTATTTTTATTTTTAAAAAATATACTTATAAATAGAATTTAAGTGCTTGGTTAATTTGTCAATTTCCATCTTTTGAAAAAACACACTTATAATTAATATTTACTCCAATGAAGGAACTGCATCAGCCAAATTCCAACCTATCAGATACACCTACTTCTTTTCTTTTTTTTTTAGCTTTAATTTATATTTGATTATTACAAAATAGTTAGAACTAGTAGTAAATAAATTGTTTAATAACACGCGCACACAAAATTATATCGAGGGAAGGAAGAAAATGGGGAAATTATCATATGAAAGATTAAAGTCATTCATTTTAATAGTTGAGATCTTTTTTTTTTTTTTAACAAATTTACCACTAGACCGTGTCTAGCGGTCTTTTATTAAACATAAAAAATATCAATAGGGACAAGTACAAGCAAGGGGGGCTAGGCCTTACCTTACTAATTCTAATGAAGTACCTAACTTCTGCTACCTAACAAGGAAAAATTGACATAAATAGTCCCTTAACTATAAGAGTAGGTCTAAAATGGTCCCTTAACTATACACTTAACAGATATAGTCCTTTAACTATTCAAAGCTTATTAGTTTTGGTCCCTTAACTATACACTTACTGGTTTTAGTCCCTTAACTATAAAGTTACCGATTTTAGTCCTTTAAGTATTCAAAAACTTATCAGGTTTGGTCTTTGTCCATTTCTTTAATACAAATAGCTTAGGTTTATATTAACGGAAATATTCGTGAAATTAAATCTTTAACCCATTTTAAAAGTTGTTTCTCTATCCCCGTCCTTTTTCTTCAAACTACTCTTATAAAAAGAATAATAACGTCTACGATTCAAAATAAAATTAATGAGAAAACAAGATATAAGTCATAATTTTATTCAATGGAGGATAAAATTAAGCATATAATTGTTGTTAATGACTTGAAGTCGCACTTGAATATTTTAATTAGTGCGAATTTTATTTAATTTACTCAAATTCTTTACGTAAAATAAAATGAATAGAATAATAAAATTGATCTATTTAAAATAAATTACAAAGCTACCATTTTATAAATTTCAATTTCTTAAAAATTAAACAAATTCCGTTCAATGAAGTCATTGAAGTACAAACTTTGGATTTAACGGGGAATAATTTTTTTCTTTTGACTTATATTTTCTTTCCTAGTGAATTTTATTTTAAATCGTTAAGGTTAAGGTTATTCGCATAAGGAAAATTTAAAGAAAAAGTAATGGAGAGAGAGAAACAACAAAAAAAATTGCTAAAGAATTTAATTTTGTGAGGCATGAATTCCGTTAATATAAACCTAAGCTATTTATATTTTAAAAAATGGAAAAAGACCAAACCTGGTAAGTTTTTGAATACTTAAAGTACTAAAATTGGTAACTTTATAGTTAAGGGACTAAAACCGATAAGTGTATAGTTAAGAGACTAAAGCTGACAAGTTTTTAAATAGTTAAAGGACTATATCCGTTAAGTGTATAGTTAAGGGACCATTTTAGACCTACTCATATAGTTAAGGGATTATTTATGTCATTTTCTCACCTAACAAATGTCGCGCCCCGTTTTTCTCAAAACGGGTTCTGGTGCACGACCTAACGACTCTTTTGGGCTTTGGGTGATTGAAGAGTCGCCACCTAACGAATTAAGGCGCGTTAGGGCACCTATCTAACCTAGCTAATTCTAACTAAGGTCTACGAACCAGAGATCAGGGTAAGAGTTCAAATTACCTCGAGGGGAAGGTGTTAGGCATCCCTCGAGGTCCACAAATGTGGGTCCCGGCCGTGTCTCATGCAATATGTGGGGGTTACAAGTAGCAATTAAGGTCACTTCATTTATTATTTATTTAATTAGCATGGTTACTAAGTGATAAATAATGTTAAACAATTTAAAGCCATTATAATTATTTGTTTAATTAATTAAGCATGCGAAAACTAGGTGATAACAAATAAATAAATATTACGCAATAAATAGAGAGATAAGCGAGGGGATAGAAATTTGCACAATTAGATAGAATAAACACTTTTTATATTTATTAAACTACCCCAAATAATTATAACAAATAAAAGGGGAAAAGGAAAATGAGACTCTAAAGGACTTTAGGATTAGCACTCGACTTTTCTTTATTTCGATCGGTTTCTCGTAGGGACAGACAAAACCAAGGTTTGTCATTTAGATCGAGTCGATGTCATCATCTCCATAGGGCCTACATTACCCCTACCCCACCACCGCATGCTTTTCGTCTCTAAAAGGTGTCTAGCGTCCCCACGTAAGGTCCAAGAGGCATTGGACTGCTATTAGGATGAATTTAGACAAAATAAAATATAATAGGCCCACCTAGACACCAAGTCAAACAATTTGAACGAGCATTTAGCACATAGGGTCTCATATTGGCCTCTAGATTTTAATTTAAACATGCTAGCAAACACACATAAAGTGAAAAGGATTCATGCTAAGTGTGTGACATACAAGCACATAAACAAACTTTATAATATGTGATAAATAATTTAACAAGGACAAAGGGTTATGACACAATGCAAAATTTATTTATTTTATTAATAGAGCATGCATGAAAATTATCTATTGTTTGAATAGGAATGACAAGATAGTTACTAATAATACAGAGACTAAAATTCAAGCAGAATTTTATTAGGACAAATTTTAAGACTTACAAAAAATGCAGTAATAAATTTAGTAGCAAAAGTAATATCGCGATATTTATTTAAAATTGGCAGAGATGGTGTTTTAATGTGGAAAATAATTATCAGGTATTTAAGGTAGCAAGATTTTAATGCGAGCATAATATTTAAAGCCAGACCTTCACTCATTTTAAAATTTTTATCTAGACAGGGCAAATTTTAAAAGGGCGTGCAAAGGGAAATTATTAAATTTTATTTTTTAAGTGACAGTAACTCGCGTTACAAAACAGTTGCAGAAAAATGCATAACGAGATGTAATGCTGGAAAGTTGCTACAATTTTGAAATAAGGTTTCACATGATTAGCATGTAAAAATATATCAAAATCTTATATACTTGATTCTCTATTTCCAAGTGGTAAATTGATTACATCCTATATGTATACATACTACGCTTCTAAAACTATTTAGATCCTATAGGCATGGTATCTAAGATGACAGAATAATATAAAACCAAGTTTGAAACCTACATGCATGATTTCTGAACCCAAACAAATTGAAAGATTATTCGAATCCTATAGCCATGCTTTTTAACTTCCACTTATTACAACTAAGTTATTTGACAATACTTAATTTATTTAATAGTTATATACAAATAGGGATGACGGGCAACAGGCGAGACAAGCAGATGTAAAAGCAATTATTATATTACTATCCTATTATGTGATAGTATGTGATTACACAGATTGAAAATTTATCTAAATATGTAATTAATGATCATTGAGAATGAGTGGTCGAATATAGAACATGCGTATAACTTAGAATATTAAATATCGGCAAGATCATTTTTTTTAAATTTAGATTTAGTGCAAGGAATGATCGAACAATTAAATCACACTCCTATAGGCATGCTTTTTAACAACAAATAAGTCGCGATAACGTAACAAGTAGCACGTAAATCCCCCTCCCCTTAGCCAATCCCTAAGTTATATCATATATGATAGAGTTAGCATTAGGAGTTTGTACAAATTATTACAAAACAATAAATAAAAACATATGTATATATAAATTAAGTAAATTCGGCTCGTCTGGCAACTCTTCTAAATCCTGAACCTTTAGATCAAGGTCCTGCTAAGACAAAAGAACAATACCACCAGATACATATAAAAGCAAATATGCATAATAAAATATCATTCGTATACATATAGACCCACAATTATTTAAGTAAACCACTCATAATATATCACATAGGAGAAAAGGTGAAGAAGACTAATTCGGATGATTTCCTTTTATTCATTTAAACACACAACAATTATTCATAATCAATGCGGGAGGAGAATTAGATTAAGGGAGAAAACAACTAACCGGTTAAGCAGAAAATATGTTTAACAACAGTGGAGACAAACACTACTAGACCCGAACACAGCAATACCGAGTAAAGATATCACTTTGAATGTTTACCGGAAAACCTTTCTCTTAAGTAGAGAGTGATATGCTTTTCTTTTTTCTTAGAATTAGAGTGTGTCAACGTGAGTCCGTGTAGAGGTGTCTAAGGTGAGAAAAGAGTGAGAGGAAGTTTTTATTTATATAGAGAGTAGGAGGACACATAATAAAGGAAAAGAAATAAAATAAGGATCCATTAATAATTTCCTTATTAAGAAGGAAGACAAATTACTCATTATTTTATTATATTTTACCAAATATACGAGCAAGTGAAAAAAAATCTGCTAAAGTAAACAAATCAATTAACGCTAGTCAATCAAGCATTCAATCAAACCTTTTTTACCAAATATGAAGCAAGTAAGAAAATCCGGTTAAAAGCTTAAAAAGGGTGCGAAAATGTTCACTTACCATATATTTTCCTTGTTAAGAAGGAAGCCAAAAAGGTTTTAATTAATTTATTATTTTACCAAGTAAGGAGCAAAACTAAAATCAACGAAAATATTCACTAAACCATTAAAGATTTCTAAAAATGGATTAGTAGGAATCAATTCAAACCATAATTAAGGGGAGGAGAAAACACTTTGCAGCACTATAACTTAATGAATATAAGATTAGCATAAGGAAAGGACTAATACATGCTTTAATCCATAATTTCCGACTTACCATAGGCAAAGGGGCTAGCAAATTACACCGAGCTAATTACGCGAAGCCATAAAGATTAACAATATACGGAAATCTAAATTACAATATTTGACCAAACGATTAGCTAAATTAACACCCTTAAGGGATCCTAACAAATATGAGTAAACAATCAACAAGTCACAATTACACATATATTAAGGGGAACAAATCGGCAATGTAAAATAATCAAAGGAGAGTCAAATAATTATTTTAGGAAGAACCAATACGATTCACGTCAAGTTCCACAAAACAACTTCTCATATTTTACCATATACAAACATAAAATGAATTAAGGGCGAACCACAAATCACGGAATTCCACTTTTTAAAAAAAAGTTAAAGCTTGAACAAAACAACTCTATTTATGAAAATAAAAGCCAATTAAGGGCATCAATTTAGAGGTACCAATTAGCATAAAATCAGCTACCATAAGTGATATCAAGAAATATGAATTATTTAACTTAGAGTATGATCCATTCAAAAGTTATCCTAATTAAGGAAACAACTGTCAAACCAAGGTGCCCATTCAATTAGTATTATAATATCGATTAGGGGAGATTAGCAAATATTAAGGATAAATTAATTTAAACTCCAATATCCTAACTACAATAGTATATCAAACTTAAACATACTATCATACACACTGTTATATCATAAGGATAAAAAAATAATAATCAGAGAATCACAAATATAGAATATGCTTAGTACGATATGATTTCGCATACAATATTGATTTTAGCATGTGAAGTATGAACTAAAATCAGTCACACTGAGAAGATTATTAAAATGAGATTTAAATAAATAAAAAAAACAAACCTGGACGGATCTGAAAAGATCCGTCTTTGCACCCTTTGAATCTCAAGTTGATCTGAACTTTACATCACTGGAGTTCGCGATCGGAGCCGTAGTTATTGTTGCTGTCCGGGGCTGTTGTTGCAGGTGGTTTTCGCTGGAGTTTTGCCATCTCGGAGCAGCGCTGTTGCTGCTGGTTGCTTCCGCCGGCAGCTGCTGCTGATTTTCGACAGTGGTGGTCGCTGGAGCTGCTGGCCGGAGTTTGTTGTTTCCGTTGGTGGAGCCTGCTTGCTGAAGCTGCTGGCTGTTGGAGCTCGCCTGTGGGCTGGAGAGGAAGAGACTGGCGGCGCTGGCCGGACTGCTGTTTTCTGTCGGTGGAGCCTGCTGCTCCACTCGCCTGGCTGTTGTCCACGCCAGTGGAGCCTGAAGCTCGTCGGCTGGGGCTGCTGTCCACCGGGGTTGTTGTTGGAACTCGCCGGCTGAAGCTGGTGGCCTTCATTCGTTGCATCAGAGAAAAGAGAGGAGAGAAACAAAGGCGGCCAGCGGCTGCTGGCCTCGCCGGAGCTGCTGGACGCCGGAGCACGGGAGACGGAGGAGTGTTGGCGGCTACTGGAGAGAAAGAGGAGAGAAAGAGAAGAGTGAAAATTGATTTAGGGTTTTGGTCTTTTAGATAGAAAATAGGAAGGTTATGCTTGGATGAATATGGACCGTTGATTTAAGGGGCTTGGACGGCTAAGATCTGATCTTATGGATTAAATGAGGAATGAATGGTGGAGATTAAGGGATGAGATTTTTACAACCTATGGGCTATAACTTAAATAAGATTTGAATTGATTAGAATTGCAAAGGCTAAATTGGGAATAAGAGTTGAATAGAATAGGCTATGAATTAAAGAGATTGAGATTAAAATAGGCTAAGCCTTAAATGATTTAAGGGAAGATCAAGGAAATGCTATTCGATTAATAAAATACTATTTATTAAAATATTTTCATATAAATTAAACACATCTACATTTTAAAACATTTAAGTAAAGTAATTATTTCGAGTTTAACTAAGGATAAATATAATAATCTAAATTGATAATAATAAATATAATAATTTGTAAATTATGAATACTAAAATATATCATTTTTTAGATAAAATCAACTAGAATTTTAGAACTCAAAATATATTTTAAAATGCGTATTTAATCGGATAGCAATCCCAAAAGGACTAAAGGTCGGTCAAAATTGGGTGTCAACAACAAACATGAAGAAAATAAGAGCTAGAGAGAACTAAGTATTTTCTGATCATCACAGAATTTGTAATACACTCCATGATGATATTACAAATGAGGATGCTTAAATAATGTAAAAATATGTCAATCAAGAAGAAAGTTGAGTTACTAGCCTCAAACTTTCTATTACTAAAGCATGAATTAAAAAAGATTGATTGCCCATCAAAAGTAACTTGAAGTATTTTTATCTTGTCTTCTTCTTCAAACCTATCCAACAACACTTGATGATTCATACCTTCTTTATGGATTTATTGGATCTATTTGAACCTATTGATACTATCAAATGGTTTTGCTTTGCCTGTCGCATCGGTAGGTGCCTTGGAACAAACTTCTCAGTCATTTTACCGTCCCAACTATGTTGCCTTCAATATGTCTTCTTTTTGCTTTTGTTACTTCCACTTCTTTGTTGCCTAGGTGATATATCCCCTTCCCTCGCCACTCTATCAAAGCAAATGTCCAACATATTGTCTTCCTCATCTTCATCAAGAGAATCCTCACCCAAATCCACTCCATCTTCATCAAGAGAGTCCTCACCCAAATCCACTCCATCTTCATCAAGAGAATCAATTGTATTTGACACTAAGGCACTTGACTCACTCTTCCTTGCAAGCACATATTTAGGCACAAATACAGGAGCTTCTGGACTTAATTTGCTATTTAAAGTAGGTGGTAAGACTTGTTTTTCTTGGATCAAATCATGGTCATTCTCTGTTAACCTTGCTTTCCAGTAGTCTTCAATAAAGCATCAAAGTTGTTCGAACATAATAGGTCTCTTGAGGCATTACTAGTATTTTGTCTCTTCTCACTGTTATGAAAATTCCCAGTCGTCCCCTTTTCACTACATGTAGAATTATTTTGACTAGTAGGGGAAAGGCTTCAACTACTAGTTGATTTTTTGTGTGCAACCAATGTCCAGCTTTTAGTTGGATTCTTGTTTTCAACTTGCAAAACATGCTGCCCAGAATTTTCAGCATCCTCAACATCAAATGTATCCATTATTTTTTGTCCTGAATCCATTAATTTTTGCCCTGAATCAACTCGCGGTGCATCAACCCCAACTCTTGGTGTTCCGCCTACGTTTTTAGTTGCATTAAACATCAAATTCAGCCCAACTTCTTTTGATTGCACCTCATTAGTAGCAACCTGTTGGTTATTGCAATCACCTTTGTTTTCGGTAGTTGCTTGAACACCAATATTACTTGTATCAACATCCATTGAGTTTACATGATTTTGCTCGAAAGTGAAAGCAACCAATTGTCGATCTAAAGAAGTAGCTTTACTTTGATCGACATCTACAACCTTTCTTTTTTCATTTAATATCTCTCTCGCATCGCCTTGATACTTTTCACTATCGGCAGTACCTTTTAAAGCACCTTCAATGGTATCATCAATTTGTTTGTTATTTTGATTTCTTTTCGAAATCAAACGACAACTATCTTCATCATAACATTGGTGCTTACAATAATTGCAATACAAAGGTAGATTATCATATACAATCTCCTGAAAAACCTCGATCAACTTACTAGATTTTCCATCCACAAAGTGCAACCTTATGCGATTTGGAAGCTTTTTCATTAGATCAAGTATAACCTTGACCCTAGCCGTGCTAAGTCTTGACTTGATTTGAGTAGCTTTATCTATAGCTATTGGTTTCCCAACTGCTGATGCTATAGACAACAAAAACTTCTTTGCAAACAAATCTGGAGATAAGTTCGGTAAACAAATCCAAACCATAGCTAACGTTGTTTCCTCCTTAGGGTTATATCCAATGGACCATGGAAAAACCCTACATTGGTGCTCCTCTCCATTGTAGAGAAGATATTTAACTGAGCGAGATAAATCTAGTATATAATCTTCATATGGATCAAACCTCAACAAAATTTGCCTTGGAGCAAGTAAGCCAATTAATCAATTGCCCTTGGTACCAAGATGTTTCGGTAAAATTGACCTTAATACCTTCAAATCTGGTGCACCATGGGATAATTTAAACACCACTGCTTGATGTAATCCCTCTTCGATCATAAAGTCTTGCCTTTCCTCCATTGAAAGCGTGATAGTAGGTTCTCCATGAATTATTTCGATTGATTTTACAATTGTTTTTGAGTTAATTAGGACAGATTGTTTAGGATTTATAGTATTGGAATTGAAAATGGTGGCATATGTGGTGGTTTGGGGTGGTGGGGCGGGCTGGACAACCTCGAAAGGAGGCCGTCCAGTGGCCGTAGTAGCCATGACTGCTACCTGCCGAGGGTTTGAAAAGTAGTCCCCGCAATTCGTGCTTAATAATAATTGAGATCTGAATCATTCAATATTTCATTTTTTTAAAATGGTAATTCTTATTTGAAAGTTGGTAACATTAATATATGAAAGGCATATTCTTTAGTTTTCTATCATCTTTAGATTATTTTTTTATTGTTATCCAAATGAAAATTAATGATTGGATTACTATTCTCTTATATGTATGACCAATATTATCAGTTAAAGAGATACATAGAGTTATTCTATTTTAATTGATAAATGATATTAAGAAGAAAAAAAAAATTCTTTCTACTTATTTATTAATTAAAGTTATTAGGGAAAAAAAATAAGAATATGATTCTTTAAGAAAATAAGAATATGGTTCAAGATTGAAACATATGCGATAACTCAACCACAAAATTAACTTATTGATATTGTGTTATCAGATTAACACTCGATGAAGTTAATCAGACTTGGGTATAAAGAATTGACTTGGTTTATTGCCAGATGATTTGTTCACTATAAATAATACTATTTTGTTCGGTTAGTGTCTCTATGTAGTTTAAAAAATAACTTATCAAAAGTGTCTATGTAGTTTAAAAAATAACTATAAAAAATGACACAGCGGGACACGACATGAAGTGTCTAAAATGAACAAGCTTAGTTGAGGTGTCTAAGTGAAAGTTGGTGCCAATTTTAGGAGGTCACCGATGGATTCAGCCGATATTTTATTGATAATAAGCTAGAATATTAGTACATTTAAAGTTGTTAAATAAGTCAAACCGTTGAGTGTAATTTTATCTGTTCAATAAGCAACCCTCATTAATGTATCAAACAGAGCTTAAAAAATGTCATTAAATCGTGCGAAATTGAACAAAAATGCCCTAAATTAATAATTTGTTCCAAAAAGTCATTGCTGGTCCAAGTAAATATATTCTTCATATTTTTAATATAGAAAATGGTTATTCTACTTCAATTAGAATTTTTTTTTATTTTCTTTATAAACGCATTATTTTAAGGGAAAATAGTCAAAAATGTCCTTAAACTATGAAGTGATTAAAAATACCCTCCGTTTATAGTTTGACTCAAAAATGTCCTTGCCGTCAATACTTTGGTTCAAAAAAGTCCTTGTCGTCAATACTTTGGTCTAGAAATTAAATGCCCCTATAGTTACTAAATGAGTCAAAAATGCCCTTTTTTGAATAAATATATATTATACTTTTTCTTTTTAAACACATCTTCTTCCTAATTAAAATATTATTCAAGACTCATATTCTTGTTTTCTTTCTTTTAAAATCACTTTAACAAATAAAAATGTAGGAAATGCTTTTTTTTTTCTTCTTAATCTCATTTTATCAATTAAAATAGAATAACTTCATGTACCCTTTCGACGAATAACATATATCATATATATAAGATCATTGTATATCCGTCATTAATTTTTATTTATATAACGATAAAAAATAATTTAAATAAAATAAGAAATATTTTTATTTTTTATTTTTTTCTGAATTAAAGTAGGATAAACACTTGCTAATTTTTAAAAAAATATTATTAGAGGGCATTTTTGGATCAAATCATAAAGGAGGGCATTTTAGTTCATTTCACATAGTTCAAGGGCATTTTTGACTATTTTCCCTTCTTTTAATAATAATAACTTTTTATAGTAAATGATTAACCTACTTTAATTCGAAAAATATTAAGAAATAAAAAATATTTCCTATTTTATTAGAATTTTTTGAATGTTAACCAAAGAAAAATTAATGATTTGATTACTATGATCTTATATATATGACCTATAGTATTGTTTAAAAATAAACATAGACTTATTCTATTTTAATTGATAAAATAAAATTAAAAAGAAAAAAACAATTCTTTCCTACTTATTTATTAATTAAAGTTATTAGAAAAAAAAAGCTATGATCTTTAAAAATAATATTTTTATCAAGAGTAGAATGTGTTGATAAAGTAAAGAAATAATATATTATTAGGAAAATGACATTTTGACCCATAAAGAAGTATATATTCTTTAAAAGATAAAAAATTGTACCCTCTTCTGAATAAATTCTAATGAAAACATATATATATATATATATATATATATAGTTAAACTTATCATAAAACAACATATTATGTTATATATAATTATAAAAAAAATATATGTATTAATTTTTTTACTAAATAAAATAAACCAAATATTTTTTAAAAACCAATCTAGAACAAGTAAAACTTTTCGGAAAGCTTGGTCAAACACAATCTACTTATTAATTATTGAAAAAAGCAATTCTCAAATGAATGATAGAACACAAATTGTTATTCTCCAAAATTGATGTGATAAAAGTGTTTCTAAAAATATGCAATTTTTGAGCCTTGAGAATTGGAATTCCTCCTTTTTATTGAAACAGATTGAAAAGAAAAAACAAAAGATGGGAGAGGAGAAAAAAAAATTAGGGTTTTACCATTTAGAAAAAATCTTCCCTCCTAAAAAATAATTCACCCCCTTGATCTAATAGACAAACTATTCTTTATATAGGGAGTTGAAAACTACAATATCATTATTTTAAAATCGTGGATCAAAATCACTGATCAATAAAATATATGTCATATGTGTATGAAATATTATCTGTATTTGAATGAATTTCTAGGTTGTGCAAAATATCAAAATGAATATTAACGAATGTAACAAATAAAATGAATATATATAATGAAAGTAACTAATGACATGTAAAAAATGCAATTTTAAAATTAACTGATAAAAATCTTAAATTTTGATAAATAAGGATAGTTATCAATAAACTTATTTAAATTTATAAAAAATCTTAAAAGTTACGAAATTTGAAAATGTTAGTCCAAAATTGGGTGTCAACAACATTATTGATGCAAGGACCAAATTAACTCAAGGAGATTCAAGGGTGAAAAACTTGATCAAATATATTGAACAACTTGCAGGTGATGTAAAAGAACAATTGGTTGTAGCGTTTGTCATGTTTCTTCTGCCCACAAGTTTGTCGCGGAGGTTGAAAAAATAAAAAGAAGGGTTGTTGAGATTGATCGTTTGAGGACAACTTATGGTATCACTGGTACAAGTAACAACAACAATCAACATGACTACATTCCGTTGGACCAGAGAGGATTATTTCTTCATACTGATGAAACAGAGGTCATCGGTTGGGATGACGACTTCAATATGCTAAAAGCCGAATTACTTGATCATGATTTGCCTTATGGAGTTGTTTCAATAGTTGGCATGCCCGGTTTGGGAAAAACAACTCCTGCCAAGAAACTTTATAGGCATGTCCGTGATCAATTTGAGTGTTTTGGATTGGTCTACGTTTCACAACAGCCAAGGACGGGAGAAATCTTACATGACATAGCCAAACAAGTTGGAGTGACGGAAGAGGAAAGGAAAGAAAACATGCAGGGCGATCTAAGATCACTTTTGAAAAGAAAAAGGTATGTTATCCTCTTAGATGATATTTGGGATGTTGAAATTTGGAATTATCTGAAACTTGTTCTTCCTGAATATGATTCAAAAATTGGCAGTAGGATAATTATCACATCTCGAAATAGTAACGTAGGAAGATACATAGGAGGAGATTCCTCACTCTGTGTGTTGCAACCCCTAGATTCAGATAACAGTTTTGATCTCTTTAGAAAGAAAATCTTTAATTTTGATAATAATAATTGGGCTAATGCTTCACCTGACTTGGTAAATATTGGTAGAAGTATAGTTGGTAGATGTGGAGGTATACCACTAGCCATTGTGGTGACTGCTGGCATGTTAAGGGCAAGAGAAAGAACAGAACATGCATGGAACAGAGTACTTGAGAGTATGGGCCATAAAGTTCAAGATGGATGTGCTAAGGTATTGACTCTGAGTTAAATGATTTGCCCATTGCATTGAGGCCATGTTTCTTGTACTTTGGCCTTTTCCCCCAGGACCATGAAATTCGTGTTTTTGATTTGACAAATATGTGGATTGTTGAGAAGCTGATAGTTGTAAATAGTGGCAATGGGCGAGAGGCTGAAAGTTTGGCTGAGGATATTCTAAATGATTTGGTTTCTAGAAACTTGATTCAAGTTGCCAAAAGGACATATGATGGAAGAATTTCAAGTTGTCGCATAATGACTTGTTACATAGTTTGTGTGTGGACTTGGCTAAGGAAAGTAACTTCTTTCACACCGAGCACTATGCATTTGGTGATCCCGGCAATGTTGCTAGGGTGCTAAGGATTACATTCTACTCTAATAATAATGCCATTAATGAGTTCTTCCGTTCAAATCCTAAGCATGAGAAGCTTCGTGCACTTTTCTGTTTCACAACAGACCCTTGCATATTTTCTCAACTGGCTCATCTTGATTTCAAATTATTGCAAGTGTTGGTTGTAGTCATGTCCTATGATGATTGTTGTGGTGTCCCAAACACGTTTGGGAACATTAGTTTTTTTAAAAAGGAAAAAATCATATTGTTATCGAGAATGATTGTTATAGTATAATAGTAAGATGAGAGTATAATGTATTTCTCCTTTTCCATTAGTGTGCAGCTGCCCCGCCTTTCTTGTTTCTTTTGTTTATCATTTACTTGACACTACTAGGACTCCAGCTATCACTAAAAAGCAAAAGCAAATAGTATACTGATCGTCTTTTTTTTCCTACTTTTCCTAATTACTCATACTCAGTTTTTTGTTGATACTGAAAAAGAAAGACAAAAAATGGCTGAAATTCTTCTCACAGCAGTCATCAATAAATCTGTAGAAATAGCTGCAAATCTACTCTTTCAACAAGGAACGCTTTTATATTGGTTGAAAGAAGACATCGATTGGCTCCAGAGAGAAATGAGACACATTCAATCATATGTAGACAATGCAAAGGCCAAGGAAGTTGGAGGCGATTCAAGGGTCAAAAACTTATTAAAAGATATTCAACAACTGGCAGGTGATGTGGAGGATCTCTTAGATGACTTCCTTCCAAAAATTCAACAATCCAATAAGTTCAAAGGCGCAAAGTGTTGCCTTAAGACGGCCTGCATCCCTTGTTGACCCTATAACCCAAGAGGAATAAATCAATAGTATTTTTTTCTATTCAATTTACATACAAAAGGACATAGTTTTGAACTTAGCGATGAATTTATGTACGCTCCACTATGATTATATAAATTAACTTTTCTAATGTCAATTAGAAAATAAACGTGCAACGCACGTTTCCTAGAACTAGTATATATATATATATATATATATATATTCTAGTGGGATAATCATATACTGCTTCAATCGGCTGACGACTCTAAAAATTCTTTTTTCTTGTTTGAAAATGAAATAAATAATAAAGATTTAACAGTTGTTTTAATGAACTGAAATATAATCGGACGAAGGAGATTCCAGAAGCTTCGGTGTGAACTCATCTTTGCCATTGAATTTTTCGCGTAGTATTGCCTCAATTGTCTGACTTTTAACGTGGATCCAAGATTGTCATTAAGGTGTCAATGATTGTAATAAAAAAATATAATTTGAGGCTAATAGCATAAAAACACACGATTTCAAGGAACTTTCGTAACACCTTAACCATTACACTAACTTGTGCCAGATGTGTCAATACTTGTATATATATATTTATAAAATCAAAATTTGACCTCGTAATTTTCCGACGAAGGCATCGGGTAACGGTGGGTCCGCCCCTGCATGCTTGAAAACAAAATACCAGCTAATATGATTAAGAAAAGATGAATTATTGTATTTAATATGAGTAGAGTAGTTGTTTCTGTCCATTTGATCTTTCTTTTTCATCTACTTGACATTATTATTAGTAATTACAAGACTTGGCCGTTGACTCCAACACCTAAAGCAAATAGTGCATCTTTCTTATCCTTTTACCAATAATTGATCATCTTTTTCTCTTACTTTCCCTTGCTAATCCTCACATTTAGAAAAAAGAAATTTAAGGAAAAATTAAAGAGATGGCTGAAATTCTTCTCACAGCAGTCATCAATAAATCAATAGAAATAGATGGAAATGTACTCTTTCAAGAAGGAACGCGTTACCCGATGCATTTCTCCAACTACCAAATTTAAAGCCTGCTATTCTCGAACCCACAACTCTAACGTGGAAAACATTTTTAATAAGTATTGATAGTAGTTATCATTATCCATGTTTAGTCAATAAAAATAATACAGGTCTTGAAATATAGGATTGTAAGAGTGGATAACTCATGTAAACCTTCTTAAATTCTACTAGCAGGGAATATAAAATGAGCAAAAGTGGCATCTCAATTATGCAAAAAGATAATTAAAAAATAAATAAATTATTAACCATGTGTACTAAATTCCGGTTATATGAGGAGTCCAAAGAAGAGATAGATCACAAGAATCTATTATACGTAATTTTATTAGTATATTTTGTAAGAGTCTATTTTCACAACTCGATCCATTCTAACCTCTTAATCACAGGCCAACAACCAGAACATGGTACTCACTCCTTAATGTTTTGTCATGATGAAAGATTCTGAAAGTTTTGATGTCCAAATCGTGAGGGCAAAAACTTCTATATATCACACAGTAGGAAAATAAAAGAAACGAAAAATAATAAGAAGAAAAAAAGTGAGGTACGTATATAACTAAATTAATTTAATATTTAATTTAGTTATATGTATTTGGTGAGTGAAAGGGAGCTTTGGAGCTATGTAAAATTGTCATTATATTTCATGATCGAGTTCTGAAATCATCCACTACTGATATTTATATTAAGTCTCTCAAAGTTTTGTATAAATACAAGATGTTTTAATTTGTAGAGCTTTTGAAATATGTATAGTTCTTGTGTACTTTTGACATTATAAGTTTTGTATTTTGTTAAACAATTACTATTTCGTGAGTTAAAAGAGTTTTTTATTTTATTTTTTTACCACATTAATTTTGGGAATGTCTTTCTAATATATAAATTGTTTGTAATTATTGTTACTTATATCATTAGATTTTTCTATAACAGTCACTTATTATAACGATATTTTAATGTAACGGTCTAAATTTTTTTTAGAATTGGTTTTTCATGTTATGTTTTACTTCTTTATAACAATTCGACTATAACAACAATGTCATTCATTATAATAGTACATTTTTTTGTAAAATTACCTTTCTATAATAGTCATACTCAAATATTATTTATTAATATTTTAAGCCTCTATTATTTTGTTAAATTGATTAACAAATGCATTCCTTTTTCTCAAATTTTGGAAAAAATCTTTGTCAATTCAAGTGATATATTTATATTTCAAAATTAATTTTAAATGCACATGTTCCTTAGATTTTAATTACTTGTCGGTATAGTACGTTAAGCTATGAATTTATTAGTAATGTATTAGTCTTTTTAATTTTTAATTCATGACCAATGAAGTATGAAAATCAATTGAGATTTTAAATTTATTCATCTTTGAAAATTTGGAATTTAAGTATTCAAAAACTATACAAATTAAAAGTTACAATTCTTCTCAAATTAATATGACAAAAAAAATAATATCTTTATTGATTAAATAATTTGACTCTCAACAAGCAAAACGTAGAAAAATAATAATTGGAGAGAGTAATTTATTGCAAAATTAATCACATAAATACCTCCATGTGGACAATACAACGCCATAAATAACTTGCAAATGAATTTGTTGGATTTATGCAGTTTTGATATTGACAAAGAAAGATGAAACATGTTAGTCAACATGGTTCAAAGGTGCACTGTCACGAGCAGTTGAATTTGAGAAAGCTTTTAAAATGAATAAAGACAAGAGTGCAGAAGTAAAGGAATGGATAATGTTAATTTCATGAGAAAATCCAAGGAAATAAACATATGATGAATTGAAGAGAAATAATCAATGAGTTTGATTTGAAGAAGGAGTCTAGAGAGGCAAGGAGTTTTAATTGAAGAAGGAGTCTCACTTAAAATAGAACTCTTCAAGTTACTGCTAAATTGAAGTGTTGGAGTTTGACTACAATACAAAAGAATCAATGAATGTAATTTGAAGAAGAAGTCCAAAGAAGCTAGGAATTTGAATTGAAGAAGGAGTCTTACTTGAAGTAGAACTCTAAGTCAAGAGAGTTCAAGTCAGTGAGGAGTTTGAAGTGAACAATAACTCTATGAAGAATTGTATTTAAATAGAAGTGAAGTCGTCTAGAATACTTGTGCACTTACAAAGCAAAAAGAGCAATTTAGAAATTGACTTCGCAACTGCTACCAGCGAACTGAAGGAACAGATAGAAGGAACACATCGAAGAACCTAATCCTTCTACAGAGTTTATGTGTTAGGAGTTTTTCTCTGTGATTGAGTCTTGATGTAATCTTAGTTCAGTGAGTTATAAACTAAATTAGAAGTGTTTTCTTCAGGTTGTGATAACTCAAAGAGTTGGGAACACATACCTTGGGAGGTTTGTGTTGAAGGTTAGGAATTAGAATTAGTTCTTAGGATTACAAGAGTTGTAATCTAAATCCATAACCTGAAGTTAAGGTAGGTTGCTGTCACGCCCCGAGCCTACACCCTGGGCGGGACCGGCACCCGGAGACCATTTCTGGCCCCAAGCGAACCCTTGGCCTGGCTTTCTTAACTCAGCGGAAACCTCAACAGACTAACTCAATGCAATGCAATATTAC
>JAJOOR010019433.1:0-19021 GCA_036250505.1 Solanum acaule | reverse complement strand
TCCTAGCATCGTTTAATATGCTAGGGAATTTGATTCTATCGAAAGACTTGGCTGATCCAGAATCCGAGGAGGCCTCGGAGTTCTTCAATGCCATGAAGGGGATTATGGAGTGGTCAGGTATTCCTAATGTTTCTGATATATTTCCATTTCTTAGAAAGTTTGATTTACAAAGTTTGAGGAAGAAGATGACACGAGACATGGGGAAGGCCATGGAGATCATGTCTATGTTACTCAAAGAACGCGAGGAAGAACAAAAGAAAGGTATGGAGAAAAGGAAAGATTTCTTAGATGTTTTGCTTGAATTTGAAGGCACTGGAAAAGATGAACCAGCTAAATTATCAGAACATGAGATCAAAGTATTCATACTAGTAAGTTTTTTTTCAAAAATATACTAAATGATTTTCATTTCATTTAGAATGAAATTAAGTTTGTTTTATATGTATGAAACAACAGGAATTGTTTTTAGCTGGTACAGAGACGACTAGCAGCAGCGTAGAATGGGCACTAACAGAGCTTTTGCGCCATCCAGAAGCAATGGCCGAAGTGAAAACAGAGATATCAAAAGTAGTAGGATTAAACAACAAGTTTGAAGAAAGTGACATTGAAAATCTTCCTTATATGCAAGCTGTACTCAAAGAATCACTTCGTTTACATCCTCCTCTGCCTTTCTTGATCCCAAGAGAGACAATTCAAGACACTAAGTTCATGGGGTACGACGTGCTAAAAGGGACTCGAGTCCTTGTAAATGCCTGGGCAATTGGAAGAGATCCTGAATGTTGGGACGACCCAATGAGTTTCAAGCCTGAGAGGTTTCTTGGCTCGAAATTGGATGTGAAGGGTCAGCATTATGAACTAATTCCATTTGGTGCAGGACGGAGGATGTGTGTTGGTTTACCTTTAGGCCATCGTATGATGCAATTCGCTCTAGGATCGTTGCTTCATGAATTCGATTGGGAGCTTCCTGATGGTGTCTCTCCTAAATCTATTAATATGGATGAAAGCATGGGAGTAACAGCTAGAAAACGCGACTCTTTGAAAGTAATACCAAAAAAGGCTTGACAGCTTACAGCTTGTCTGGATAGTTGTTACATATTATTTCATAATATATTGTTTTAATAAATATAGATAACATTGTTTTCCCATTATCATATACAATAGTTAACGTTTAGCTTATCTGGATATAGTTGTTACAGCCAGAAAACGTGACTCTTTGAAAGTATTACCAAAAAATTGCAATAACTTTTAGCTTGTCTGGATATAGTTGTTGTATATCGTTTTATAATGTATTATATTATTTTAATAAAAATTACGTTTGAATAGATTATATCATTTCTCCCGTTGCATCGTGCTTCCAACATCATCAACGTTTTCAAGCGAAAAAAATGTTGACTGGTAAGATGTTGGCATCTCAGTATTTTGAAGTACCAAAAGCCGTGATACATGAATTTTATTGTACCAAAAGGTGTGATACATGAATTCTGTTGTACCAAAAGCTGTGATACATGAATTTTATTGTACCAAAAGGTGTGATACATGAATTCTATTGTACCAAAAGCTGTGATACATGAATTTTATTGTACCAAAAGGTGTGATACATGAATTCTATAAACCTCTGTATCGTTTTGTATTTCTTAGTTTGATTAGGGACTCAATGTAAGAATATTAAAATATGAGGTTTATAAGATCTAAAAACTATTTGAAATATTTAACTGTATCGAACAAATATACTTGTTAATCCAAATTATGCTCCTATTACCTTCTCCCCCACATCAATTTTTCTGTATTTTCGTGCATTTTCTGTGATGATGTGATACCTTCAATCATGTAAAATTGGATGCATGTATAACACGTGCCGCCACGTATATAATTATTTTTTAATTGTTAAAGAAAAATCCTCTTATTTTCTTTATCATGTATTTAAACTAAGTTAATACGCATCATCTTTTCTACTTGACGTCTTTATTACAACATTTCATTTTCTTACTGATTTTGTTATGCTTTACTTGAGTTGAAGGTCTATCATAAAATAACCTCTCTACCTTCACAGGGTAGGGGTAAGATCTACGGACACATTACCCTCCCTAAATCCGCTAGTGGGATTGCACCTGTTCCATTTACTTGCAAGTTAGCTAGATAATCTTATTTTTGTAAGAAAGAGCTAATTTTCTAATATCTATAATACTGTTTTGCATATATTATTTGACTTGGCGCACAGATATTGAGCAATGGAGTTTATAGAAGCATTGAGCACAGAGCAATTGTAAACTCAAATGCTTCACTAAAACTCCTGCTATGTTTGGGTTTGTATGGTATGAATGAGAAATGAAGAGTTGTTTTCCCGAAAAAAACATCAGGAAAAAGGATTTAATTTGAACAACACATGTTCAAGTTTAGGTTGTGACTTTTTCCTAAAGGCATAGGCACCTTTTCTCATTAAACAAGTTGTGACATTTCCAATAGGGCATATGCTACAATGACAGCTTGTTTCGATGGTTGTTACCTATTGTATGTAACAGAGGGAAATTATATAATTTATCCAAACATTATATTTATTAATACAATACAACATAATACAATACAATACAATACAATACAATACAATATAATACATTACATTACACGATGAAATGATATGTAACAACAATATATCAAGACAAGCTAAAAGTTGTCAAGCCTTTTTTGGTATTACTTTCAAAGAGTCGCGTTTTCTGGCTGTTGCACCCATGCTTTCATCCATATTAATAGATTTAGGAGAGACCCCATCAGGAAGCTCCCATTCGAATTCGTGAAGCAACGATCCTAGAGCGAAATGCATCATTCGATGGCCTAAAGGCAAACCAACACACATCCTCCGTCCAGCACCAAATGGAATTAGCTCATAATGCTGACCCTTCACGTCTATTTTTGAGCCAAGAAACCTCTCGGGCTTGAAACTCATTGGGTCGTCCCAACATTCAGGATCTCTTCCAATTGCCCAAGCATTTACAAGGACTCGAGTACCTTTTGGCACGTCGTACCCCATGAACTTGGTGTCTTCAATTGTCTCTCTTGGGATCAAGAAGGGCAGAGGAGGATGTAAACGAAGTGATTCTTTGATTATAGCTTGCATATAAGGAAGGTTTTCGATGTCACTTTCTTCAAACTTCCTGTTTGGTCCTATAACTTTTGATATCTCTGTTTTCACTTTGGCCATTGCTTGTGGATGGCGCAAAAGCTCTGTTAGTGCCCATTCTACGCTGTTGCTAGTCGTCTCTGAACCGGCTAAAAACATTTCCTGAAGTTTCATACATATGGAACAGTTTTAGTTGTATGCATAGTCGGTGTAAACAATTTTTGAAATCATAGAACAAACCAAATTTCATGGTACAAAGTAATAACACATGCTGCAGAATAAATACTAGGCAGTGTTGTTTCCGAAAGACCCACGGCTCAAGTGCATCAAACTCAAGTAAAAGAAGAGGAAAACAATGGAGAAAGCATACCAGTTAATAAGAAAATGAGTGTAAAGTCTACAAGAAAGAGAAAAATAACAACAGAAATATAGTGTGATAATCGAAATACAATTAACAACACATGGCAAGAAGCCAAGAACTACAAGGGTATGACTAGTACTACGACAGACACTAAGCCTTCACAAGGCAAGACAACACTCTATCCCTACTAACCTTCTATTCTAATACGGGACCTCCACTCCTTCCTATCTAAAGTCATCTCCTCAGTATTATAAGACCATGTCCTGTCTAATCACATCTCACTAATACTATTTCGGCCTACCTCTACTCCTCTGCGACAACTTAATAGTAGTAGAAGATAAGAAATGAAGATAGAGGAGTGAGGACCAGATGTTATTGGCTAAGCAGAACAGAGTTTTCTTATGCAAATACAACTAACTGAAATGAAGATCATTAGTGTTGAAAGTAGAAGTCTAGAGATTTTTAAAAAACTTACCAATATGAATATTTTGATCTCATGTTCTGATAATTTAGCTGGTTCATCTTTTCCAGTGCCTTCGAATTCAAGCAAAACATCCAAGAAATCTTTCCTCTTCTCCATACCTTTCTTTCGTTCTTCCTCGCGTTCCTTGAGAAACATAGACATGATCTCAATGGCCTTCCCCATGTCTCGTGTCATCTTCTTCCTCAAACTTTGTAAATCAAACTTTCTAAGAAACGGAAATATATCTGAAACATTAGTAATACCTGACCACTCCATAATCCCCTTCATGGCATTGAAGAACTCCGAGGCCTCCTCGGATTCTGGATCAGCCAAGTCTTTCGATAGAATCAAATTCCCTAGCATATTAAACGATGCTAGGAACACAAAACGCGTTACCTCAATCCCACTTCGTTTTTCAGCAGAATTCTCTGCTTTCTCTATCCATTTTAACATATTATCCACACATTTTCGCCTTACTGGCACTGTTTCACTGATTTTTTTGTGTACAAACATTTCCACAGTACATATCCGTCTTTGAAACCGCCAAAAGGGACCATATGGGGCTAAAGCCAAGGACCCTTGATAGTAATTGTGTGTCTTATTTACATCAGGTATGAATCGATCCGCAAAGGAAATATCATGGTTCTTGAATAACTCTGCAGCAGCCTGAGCTGTTTGAACAACCATAATATCTGTTGAGGTGCCAAGTTTTAACCACAAAACAGGGCCATATTTCTGTTTTAGAACTGACATTTTTTTGAAGGGCTCTGTTCCTAGTTCAAACATGTTACCAAAAATTGGTAATCCAGGGGGCCCTGGAGGTAATTTGTAGCAACATTTAGTAATCTTTTTCTGTGAAAAAAATAGGATGAAAACTGATAACAAGATGATTGAAGAAAAAAACAGATAGCTCCATTCCCATTCCATCTCTCTTTCTTCTTTTTTTTTGGTGATTTCTTTGGTTTGCTATAAATTATGTGATGGAAGCTCCTACTTATAATGTTACATTGCTTGTTATCACCTCATACCCACTTTTACTTGGGCATCATTTATTCGGTGCACACCTAAATTATTTTTATCTTAGTTATCATTCTGAACTTGATAATTGATGTGGTGAGGAGTAATTAGGAAAAATAGTCGGAGCAGATTCGATCGAACCTAATAATTTTAGTTCAAATTCTATAATCACATTAAGAATTTATAAAGATTAAATTTTGACTTCGATTAGAAGCTGGGGTCTCGAGGTATAATTATGCCTCAATAATATTAGGGCAATGATAAATTATGTCCACAAAATGTGCTTGTTTTTTTTGGCTTTATTCATTTCCAACTATTTATCTCACATAGTGACGAACAATATTTTGTTATTTGTGGCCAAATAACTGCGATTACTATTCGTAGTTGGTCAATCCCCTCACTGTAGGGCTTTTTGCTTTTCACGAATATGTATCTCCCTATGCTTTATGTAAGTTTTACCTGTCCTACATGTTTGGATGCGAGATTAAGATAGTTTAAATATGAGAGAAGAGGAGTATACTTAAGAAGTTATAAGAGATCTATAATAGTAAAAATTTGGAGTAGTAAATTATAAAAGAATCGGACAAAATATTCAATATCAGTTGATTATCTTTGTTTTCATCTTTGATAAGAGTTCGATTCTTATCCTGATTTTTGAAATATTCAATCTCATGGTGGGACCATGAATTCAATGTGTTTGGACTTTGGCAATTTTGATGAACATATATTTATGGGGTGTGACAGAATTAAATGGGAAAGCAGATTTTGCTTGGAGTTCTTCTAGAAGGAAAATGACAAAGAACGTGTCTACAAAAACATAAATTTAGCCATGTTTGGAGTAATGTAAAATTTTAAAAAAAATTAAAATGACAAGAACATGTCTATAAGTAATGTAAAATTTAAAAAAAAGTTATTTTTAAAATGAAAATAATATTTAAAAATTGGTGCAACTCGGTTTCGCCACCAATAAAATTTGGAGTTATCTTTAACTTTTTTATGAGTATTTAGAATGAAAATACATTTTTATTGTTTTCAAATACTTAAAACTTCTAGGTTCAAAATTTAATTCAGTGAAAAGTTTTCATGATCAAACACCGAAGCAAAAGATATTATCCCAGAGAGAAGTAAGAGCGTTAGTCAAAATATTATTTTCTTCATCCTTATCTTAATCATAGAATAAAGTAACACAGAAAATATGTGGTAACATAATCAATGGAGGAAGGATTAATTTATAAAAATTAAGACTTCATTTGATGCAACATAAGTAATCAGTTTAGTAGATAAGATTTGTCCTTCATACTATTACTTATGAGTTTAATATTAATTGAATGACACATAAAATAATAAAAGAGTCTTAACAAATACTCACTAGTTGCTCCATCTCCTTGTAACGACTCATAGATCCTGACGGATATTCACACTTTGATATTATGTTAGTACATATATAAATTAACTATGATTAAATGATAAAAAAATTATATGATCACTAGGTGTGTGCAAATTTATTTATTTTTCTCTATGAAGTTGTATTATTACAAAGTTAAGTACCGCATAACTAGGAAATGTACTAATTTTCGCGATAAATTTGAAAATGGGGAGTTAATTAACTAGTGGTATTAATCTATAAGTTTAAATCATTCATATATGAATTTCTCCAAATTATAATCCTATTCAAAGATCTAGTAAATATACATTTAGTACAAGCACTACAAATACTTAGTAGTATTACAAAGAAAAATATATAAGCATACATAATTAGAAAGTCTCAAATACTTTTTGGCTCGATAAGGTTTGAAGTGAGGGTGTTTACCATTCGAGAGCAACTCCCTCTTGTCGTTAATATGTAACTATGATAAATAGTCAAGCCTTTTTTGGTACGACTTTCAAAGAGTCGCGTTTTCTTGCTGTTACTCCCATGCTTTCATCCATATTGATAGATTTAGAAGACACACCATCAGGAAGATCCCAGTCGAATTCATGAAGCAACGATCCCAGAGCGAAATGCATCATTCGATGGCCTAAAGGCAAGCCAACACACATTCTTCGTCCAGCACCAAATGGAATTAGCTCATAATTTTGACCCTTCACGTCTATTTTTGAGCCAAGAAACCTCTCAGGCTTGAAACTCATTGGGTCGTCCCAACATTCAGGATCTCTTCCAATTGCCCAGGCATTTACGAGGACTTGAGTGCCTTTTAGTATGTCGTACCCCATGAACTTAGTGTCTTGAATTGTCTCTCTTGGGATCAAGAAAGGCAGAGGAGGATGTAAACGAAGTGATTCTTTGATTACAGCTTGCATATAAGGAAGATTTTCGATATCGCTTTCTTCAAACTTGTCGTTTAATCCTACTACTTTTGATATCTCTGTTTTCACTTTGGACATTGCTTCTGGATGACGCAAAAGCTCTGTTAGTGCCCATTCTACACTGCTGCTCGTCGTCTCTGAACCAGCTAAAAACATTTCCTGTTGTTTCATACATATGGAACATGAGTTTAAGTTTTATACACATGTAGTCCACCACTTTCACTCTAGATCTCAAATATGATAGAATTTGCTAGCGATGAGTGTATGTATGAAAATTCCGAATAATATAATCGCAAAATTTTTGAGATCTATAATACTTACCACTATTAATACTTTGATCTCATGTTCTGATAATTTAGCTGGTTCATCTTTTCCAGTGCCTTCGAATTCAAGCAACACATCCAAGAAATCTTTCCTCTTCTCCATACCTTTCTTTCGTTCTTCCTCGCGTTCTTTGAGTAACATAGACATGATCTCCATGGCCTTCCCCATGTCTCGTGTCATCTTCTTCCTCAATTTTTGTAAATCGAACTTTCTAAGAAACGGAAATATATCAGAAACATTAGCAATACCTGACCACTCCATGATTCCCTTCATAGCAATGAAGAAATCCGAGGCCTCCTCGGATTCTGGATCAGCCAAGTCTTTCGATAGAACCAAATTCCCTAGCATATTAAACGATGCTAGGAATACAAAACGCGTTACCTCAATTCCACTTCCTTTTTCAGCAGAACTCCCTGCTTTCTCTATCCATTTTAACATATTATCCACACATTTTCGCCTTATTGGCACTGTTTCACTGATTTTTTTGTGTACAAACATTTCCACAGTACATATCCGCCTTTGAAATCGCCAAAAGGAGCCATATCGGCCTATAGCCAGAGACCCTTGATAGTAATTATGTGCCTGATTTACATCGACCACTGGTCGATCTGCGAAGGAAGTATCATGGTTCTTAAATAATTCTGCAGCAGCCTGAGCTGTTTGAACAACCATAATGTTTGTTGAGGGGCCAAGTTTTAACCCCAAAACAGGGCCATATTTCTGTTGTAGAACTGACATTTTTTTGTAAGGCTCTTTTCCTAGTTCAAACATGTTACCAAAAATTGGTAATCCAGGTGGTCCTGGAGGTAATTTGTAAGAACATTTAGTACTCTTTTTCTGAGAAAAAAATAGGATCAAAATTGGTAACAAGATGATTGCAGAGAAAAACAGATAGCTCCATTCCCATTCCATTTTTTTTTGGTTGACTTTACTGGTTTGCTGTAAATTGTGTAATGATAAGCTCTTATTTATAATTATTTATTTTTGAAACGTGATCTGATAGATAAAGTTCGATTAAATGATTTCACCTATCTCATAACCCTTTTAACTTGGAATTGTTTATTCAATGGATCCTGAATTTTATATTGTGTCGTCTCAACCTACACAGATTTTGAAATTTAACGGGGTCAAGTTGGACTAACCCCTCATTTAAAGGACCCTTTAAACAGCCAACCGAACCCTCTACGTGGGTTGCAGTCTTGCAGTCCCAATGGAACTGACTTATATTGACAACTCTAGTAATTTGATAATCTTTACCCCGAATGAGTGGGCGCTAATATAGCAAAATAGTCGAATATAAGGAGTAATTAGGAAAACGAATGTCAAGAAAATGACAAAAGTCTCACATTAATGATTAATGAGATGGGTGGACTTTGTATAAGTCTTGGGCAATACTCCCTTGAGCTCGCTTTTGGGGGTTGAGTTAGGCATAATACCTAATTTCACATTATATTAGAGCAAGATAAAAGTTCAAAAGACTCGTTCACGCACCAGATGCTAAGCACTTGTCGTGAAATGGGGTGTTAAAAAATTACAATAATCAATGACAATTGACAAATGTGTATTGAATATAATAGATAAAAATTCAAATATTGGCATCATGTCCACCTCTCTAGCCATATGCTCCTTCCGTTCGAATTTACTTGTCAAATAGGGGGTTCTACTTTTACTTGTTATTTTTGACGAATTGAGAAAGAAATTATTTTTTTCCTATTATACTCTTAAATTATTAACATAAAGATAAAATAATAAACTTATTATTTTAATTATTATTTTATTAATAGTTGTAGTAAATTCGAACCGAACGAGTGTCATGTCTATGTCAACTAGATATTGACCTTTGATTTTTCTTTTTAAATTAAACTCGTGACCCATTTGGCTTGTATTATTAGGTTGGGATTAACATTTTTAATGACTCAATAATATCATGTCAATGATAAATTATGTCCACTAAATGATAAACAATATTTTTTTGTTTGTGACAAAATAATTGAGAGTACTATTTTAATAAAATGTTGAAAAAATTGCTATCCAGTTGGCCCGTTGAAATTGATATGATAGAAGTTAAACCATAAAATCTCTTCAGTTCGAATCCATTTTTACCGTGCTTGACATACCTTTTTTTCTTCTTCTTTTTCCCACCTGGTGTCCGGAGTCCACATTGGAGCTCCGACTAAATTCGAATTGCGCTCTGCAGGGCCCATTCGAGGGTGACGCTCCCAACATGATTTTCTCCATACCAGGGCTTGAACCCGAGACCTCTGGTTAAGGGTGAAGCACTCCCACTAGTGCACCACAACCCATGTTGGTGACATACCTTCTTTCGTTTCATATTTATATGACGTAATTTAATTTATTATCAAATTAAACAAAAGTAAAGAATGTTAAAAATTTATGGCCTTAAGAATATATAAGATTTGTGTAGCTATTAAAGCTTCTTATTAAAGTTAAACAAAAAAAATTAAATTAAATTATTTTAAATAGAAAAAATTTCATCTTTTTTTAAATGAACGAATAATAATAACTTTCGAGGGTAAAAAAGAGAAAAATAAGTTGATCGGCAGGGTCAAACAGTGTCTCTTTAATGTTAATTACGTGATTAAAACATGCTCAAGTATAATTAATTACTACGTCAAAGATGAGAACTCTTTTAAATAATTATATTCGCGTGTTATTGGCAAACTCAATATATTTCCACTTTATGCATGCAGTTCCTTTTTTAAGTAAAAAAATTGTTAGAATTAAATTTTTTAACTCATGTTACATATGGATTCCCATGGACTTATTAGTACAGTTAATTGTTAACTAAAAAAGTTATGGAGTAGTATCTATTACTGTTCAATTTTATAGGAGTATTACTTAATTCATATTGATTCGACTTATATATAATTTTTTAAAACGTACTTAGAAGTGCATTTTGTTAAATTATTTTTTCATGTCTTAGAATTTTAAATTTGACTATTATTATGTTATTCCCTCTTTTTCTTTGTACTTGACAAACTTCGACTTAATATACCTATTAAGAAAATATTGATTGCTATAGAGAGTTTACTATTTTATCTCTATTAATTGATAGGATTTCAAATATCTCTAATCATTATATTTTTCATAACATTACTTAATGTTAATAAATTAAGAATATAATAGGTAAAATGTTATCATTTCTTAATTTGTAAAAAATGATAAGTAAAATAAGATAAGTAAAAAAAAAATTAGACAAGAGGAGTATATAGTTATTTAATATTAAGGATAATATGAGATACGTCTTCCTTGGGATTTGCCCATGTGATCGGTCCATAATAATATATTGTGTTTTGGACAATTTTCAATCAGTATTATTTATGGGTGTGTGTGACACAATTAAAAGGGATGACAAAGTCAATGTTTTCGTATAGATTATAGAGCTGTTAAAATAGGCTCTATATGATGTGACACAAGGTTTGAATTATTTTTTTTGGTTTTCCACCCGGTGTCCGATATCCATATTGGAGCCCGATTAAATTTGAATTTGCGCCAGAAAGTCCCACATTGGGGGGTAAAACGTTCCCTAACAAAAACGACTCCGTACCCAAGGGGACTCGAACCCGAGTCCTCTTGGTTAAGGATGAATGAATACTTATCACTCCACCACAATCCTTGTTGGTGACAAAAGCTTTGAATTAATTTGAAGGTTATTTTTTTTTAGCTCTTGAAGATGTAATATAATTCATTTTTGGCTTTTGAATAATTAAATTGAGTATAATCTTTCGTTTTGATTAATTTATCCTATATTTTTAGTTTTTGTATATAGAGTTTATAATCACAAAATTAAAAAAAAATTCTTGTCTTAAATCAAAACAAAATAAACAAAGTAAAATGGAGGGAGTATCATTTATTATTAAAATATTGTCCAAAAAGGATTAACCCGCGAAATTTTCACTCAAACCCGACCCACCCTTTTCCCTCTTCTTTTCTCCTTTTTGCAATTCATAAGTAATTTTCCCCTTCTTCTTCACATGAGAGGAAAATTGGGGAAATGGCGATGGAGATTTATCGAGCCCTAAGTTATGGCCTATCACCGCTGATTCACTTTCGCCTGCGGTGGCGCTAATTGCTCCTCCTCGAACATCCTCTCCGCTGGCGGCGAACTTCTACGATCAGTATGTATATGAGAATTAGTGTGTCATATTTGGAATTTGCAGTTAATCTGCCCAATTTGTTGATCGGTATATTTATCACTGCTTCTTTTTTCATCCTAATTTGAAATTTGTTTGCTGTAATGTGGAATTAGGTGAAGGAATAGGCGCGATTCATCTGATTAAATGCTGCGTAGAAAAGAGGAAACTACCACACCAGCACTGCGAGTCTCAATTTTGAATCTAAAGACTATTTCTGTTTACATTATATTTTATTTTGATCCTTCGTTATTTCGCTAAGTTTTTGGTGATAAACAAATTTTGTGATGTGATAATGGTCTAACAGATCAATATTTTGCATTAATTGTTATAGTTTTTGTATGGTTTCTCATCTGACAGTGACAATGATCTTCTCTATATAAATACACAAGAGTAGTTTAGTTTTCTTCTGCATAAAATGGAAGTTATTGTGGGGAGGTTTAGAGAGGGTGTGCTTTTGGATTTATGCAAATTTTACTTGCTATCTTTACTTTTGTTGTTGTTACGGTTCCTTTTTCCCCCATGCTATGCAATGCTTTTTTCTAGTATTTGTTTGGACTTCCTTTCTTCTATATGTTCTTTGATATGCGGTGCCTGAGTTGGGGTCTTTCGGAAATAATTTCTCTACTTCCATAAGGTAGGGGTATATTGTTGTTCTTACTATCTTTACTAGCTAGAACTTCATTATTACCCAAAAAAGAAAACCTAGAAGATCATTGTCTACTATGATATTTCCATTTCCTCTTCCTAATCAAGATTTATGTAGAAAAAGAAGAAGAAATTGGAAAGACTGAAATCTTCCAATTTCTGAGAATTAAACAGTAGCATGAACAACGATTACGTACATGTTAATAGTAGTTGAAGTCTTGTAGAATCTAAATTGCTTCAAGCTGACTACGTTTATCTTGGAAACTGATAGTTTCATGATGTCTCGGGTTCAATCCTAGCATAGACAAAATCACTACGTGATTTCTTTCCAATTGTCCTAGGTGGACAGAGTTACTTGGTTCATATTGTTGGGAGGAGGTGACATGTATTCTGTGGAATTAGTCAAGGTGCACATAAGTTGGCTCAGATACCATAGTTATTAAAAGAAAAGAAAAGAAGAGAGTGTGTGTTTTTGTATTTTATTTCTTTCATAAAGGGTTATGTTAGAATGGATGCGTCCACCAGTGATCACTGGACCAGTCCCTCGACAGAATATTAGTGCGGAAAATAGATAACTCAAAGTAAATCAAGCACAATGATTTTACGTGGAAACCCCTTGCTCAAGGGCGGTGAAAACCACGACCTGTACTCACAGGATTTCAACCCAAACTCCATTTCACTCAAACGGAGCAAAGTTTCAAATTACAAACTCTTGCAACTTAGGAATTAAAACTCTTTAATCCCTTCCCCCTTACTGTAGCAACTCTACTACAAAGGAAACTAAGCAATAACTCTATTTCCCACTAAACCAAGTAACTCTAATTGATCTAGACTTTAAGAACCCAACAAGGCTAACCACCAACTCTGATCTTGACGATAAGAGCATAAACAAGCAGCAACTCTGCTGCACCACACATCAACTAACTCTTGTTGACACTCCTAGGCAACTCTACCCAAGAGAACATCAAAACAATGATGCAAAAAGGCTTGACTAAAAACGTAGATGATTCGACTAACTAGTTCTAGTTAATACGATTCAAACTAAAGACTTAGACAAGCAACTGATCTACTATCCTTTATAACTTAGGAGTAGATTTACAATATAAGAACATAAGACACAGAGCTCAAAAATACAACAACGACGCTTCAGCATTTCATCAGGTCCTTTGTTGAGTATGAGTAGTGTTCATCCTTGAAGATGACTTCTTCTTTGTGAGCTTATGAATTTTCAGAAATTCAAAACTTTGTTTGTCAAATCTTGAGTTTGTGTCTTTTGAGAAGAGACTATATCAAATGGACACAAACCCTTGGGGATGACATCATTGCCAGAGAGCTTGCTTCTCTAAAAAGACGTGCACCAACCATATCAGAGTTGACAACTTTTTGACAGCTATTTTTTCGTCTGTTTCACGTACGCAGTCTTTTCGGGACCAGGTCCCTTGCAATGTGTTCTTTGATGCATGAGTTCTTGAAAAGACTTGCTAGCTCTCTTTCTTTTTGAATGAATAATGTTGTTTGTTTATTGTTGTATATATCAATCACCAACAAGAGTTTTGACCACTGAAACAAACAACCTCGTCTGCCCTTCCTATTGGTGAAGTACACTGCACTTTTCACCAACCAACCTGACAAGACAACTTTACAGATGTACACCATTTTGAACTTGGACGAGAGCACTCTGCCAGGGACCGGGTCCCTGCATTTGTGAGGATCATCAAAATTCAAAACACCTAGAATACAACATGTTAGTTTGTCCACATGGAGCGATGATTTCCAAATATAATATTATGTTGGTTATGGGATATAATATTGCCTTGCTTAGATGGTTTTTCTTGGGACATCCATAATGAAGGTCTCAAATTCGAAATTCCTTGTCTGCAAGAGTAGAGGGTTTGTCTTCTGGGTCGAGCTAGTCGAACGGGGCTTGTGTAGTGCAGTTTACCGATTTTGTATGGTTTGCGAGCTATTGCATAAAACGGCGTTTACGATATTGTATTTTTCTAGCGCTCTTTGAAGTTGAAAACCAAAAAGACTAGCTAGCCTTCAATAATTCATATCTTATTGGAACAAAATTAATAAAAGATCCTAGTGTAGACGACAAGGATATTTTCAAGATAGATAATCACTTCTTTAAATGTGAGACTGGGGTTACACAGAACCCTCTGGCTCCAGAATGGAGGGTGGTTCCAGAAGCCCAGGTGCCAACATCAACATAACTTGCCCACACACCTAACCATCAAAAAAGCATGCGAGACTTCAAAAAGACATTCAAAGTTTGATTCATAAGCAACTTCGTAAAGACTATTCAAGCTAAAATTGATTTTAAGTATTACATTTATCACACATGAATTTCTCCAAATTACAATCTTGTTGACAAAGATCTAGATACATACTATATATATTGTACTAAAGAAACTCCAGTTAGCATTACAAATGCATTTTTTAAAAATGGGGTAGGGTGGGGAATCGAACATTCACCAACAAGGTTAAATTTTAGGTGATCAACCAACTGAGCTACTAAGATTCCCACATTGCAAATACTTATTATAAGGAACATATGCAAAAAAAATGCATACATAATTATAAAGACATACTTATTGGCTCGAAAAGATTGATGAGTTCTCAAGCCTTTTTTGGTATTACTTTCAAAGAGTCACGTTTTCTGGCTGTTGCACCCATGCTTTCATCCATATTGATAGATTTAGGAGAGACACCATTAGGAAGCTCCCAATCGAATTCATGAAGCAATGATCCCAGTGCAAAATGCATCATTCGATGGCCTAAAGGCAAGCCAACACACATCCTCCGTCCTGCACCAAATGGAATTAGCTCATAATGCTGACCCTTCACGTCTATTTTTGAGCCAAGAAACCTCTCGGGCTTGAAACTCATAGGGTCGTCCCAACATTCAGGATCTCTTCCAATAGCTAGCCCAGGTGTTCACCAGAACTCGAGTTCCTTTTGGTATGTCGTACCCCATGAACTTGGTGTCTTGAATTGTCTCTCTTGGGATCAAGAAAGGCACAGAAGGATGTAAACGAAGTGTTTCCTTAATTACAGCTTGCATATAAGGTAGATTTTCGATGTCACTTTCTTTAAACTGGCTGCTTGGTCTTATTACTTTTGATATCTCTATTTTCACTTTGTCCATTGCCTCTGGATGGCGCAAGAGCTCTGTTAGTGCCCATTCTACGCTGCTGCTGGTCGTCTCTGAACCGGCTAAAAACATTTCCTGATGCAGAACCGTATATAATCAGTGTATAGTATATGTATACCAGATAGGAAAAGTGAAACAGTGAACCCAGCCGGCTATTTGTGTAAAGATCTCAAAAGAACTTACATTAACTTTTCAATCAAATTAGTCCTCATAATTAAAGTGAGCAATAGTAGTAAAAGACAAGAAATGAAGACTGTTGAGTGAAGACTGAGGCCTGAGGAGCATAAATTATTTCCTAAGCAGAACACATTTTTCTGCTCCAGATACAACTAATTGAAAAGAAAATCATTAATGTTGAAAAGTTAAGTGTAGAGATTTTTTTTAAAAAACCTTACCACTATTAATACTTTGATCTCATGTTCTGATAATTTAGCTGGCTCGTCTTTTCCAGTGCCTTCAAATTCAAGCAACACATCCAAGAAATCTTTCCCCTTCTCCGCACCCTTCTTTTGCTCTTCCTCGCGTTCCTTGAGAAACATAGACATGATCTCAATAGCCTTCCCCATGTCTCGTGCCATCTTCTTCCTCAAATTTTGTAAATCAAACTTTCTAAGAAATGGAAATATGTCAGAAACATTAGCAATACCTGACCACTCCATGATTCCCTTCATGGCATTGAAGAAATCCGAGGCTTCCTCGGATTCTGGATCAGCCAAGTCTTTCGACAGAATCAAATTCCCTAGCATATTAAACGATGCTAGGAACACAAAACGTGTTACCTCAATCCCACTTCCTTTTTTAGCAGAATTCGCTGCTTTCTCTATCCATTTTACCATATTATCCACACATTTTCGCCTTACTGGCACTGTATCACTAATCTTTTTGTGTACAAACATCTCCACAGTACATATTCTCCTTTGAAAGCGCCAAAAGGAGCCATATCGGCCTATAGCCAGAGACCCTTGATAGTAATTGTGTGTCTTATTTACATCAGGTATGAATCGATCCGCAAAGGAAGTATCATGGTTCTTAAATAACTCTGCAGCAGCCTGAGCTGTTTGAACAACCATAATGTTGGTTGAGATGCCAAGTTTTAACCACAAAACAGGGCCATATTTCTGTTTTAGAGCTGCCATTCTTTTGTAGGGCTCTGTTCCTAGTTCAAACATGTTACCAAAAAATGGTAATCCAGGTGGTCCTGGAGGTAATTTGTAAGAACATTTTGTAGTCTTTTTCTGAGAAAAAAATAGGATGAAAACTAGTAATAAGATGATTGAAGAAAAACACAGATAACTCCATTCCCATTCCATCTCTCCTATACTTTTTTTAGTGAGTTTGCTATAAATTATCTGACGGAAGCTCTTATTTATAATGTTATATTGCTTCTCATTACCTCATAACCATTTAACTTGGTACTGTTTATTCAGTGCGCAACTAAATTATTTTTGTCCTAATTACCCTTCAAAAATCAATTACCTATAAAGTTCAAATTTTGGCTCCACGCGGCAGCTATGGCCTCGAGCTACATGTTATGTGTGTGTCAATTAGATATGAGCTTTGATGATTCTTTTTGAAACTTCAACCCTCGTTTGCTTGTATAGTTAATATACTTAGGTTAGCTCAACGTTTTCAATGCTTATTAATATTGTCGGCGTTAATGATAAATTACGTCCACAGAACATGTTTCTTTGCTTTACCATACTATTTATCTGACAAGATAGTAGACGTACTTAGAATAATTGCGAGCACTATTCATAAAGTAAAATGATAAGAAAATGTTGTAAATTGGTACCCAATAATTGGCACTTGTCGATTATATGCAGGGGCGGAGCTACTGTAGCAGAAGGGGTTTTGGGCGAATCCACTGACTTTTCCGTAAATCCTATATTCATATTAAAATATCAAATAAAACGTACATATAAATTTCCTGCGAACCCTCTAACACAATGAGGCGGGTGGCCCAGTGGTCTCCCCGCACCCAGTGAAATCATTCAATACACGCACCATGGGTTTAAAACCCACTCACGGCACCAATTTTTTGGAATTAATTTCAGATAAAAACATTGGATTTTTGTTTTTATAAAAAAACAGAAAATTGGCAAATGATAATTTATATTTAAAAAATAAATAATAGAAAACCGGTATAGAAAATTGGCAAATGATAATTTATATATATATATATATATAAAACAGAAAAACGGTTAATGATAATAAAAAAAAAGTGTTTGGATCATACTTTAAAACAATATCTAACTATTGATTTCTACTCAGATATTCAAAAAAATTTAACCCAAATATAATTTCATTGATTTCTACTCAAATATTCAAAAAATTTAGCCCAAATTTATTTTCAAAAGTTAGGATTCTAACTTTTATTGTTGATCTGATGGCTATCATCCGACCTCTGCCTTCGATATGTACTATGTTGTCACGACCCAAAACGAGTCGTGAGTGGCACCCACACTTAACCTCCTAAGTGGGCGAACCAAGGAACTTAAACCCCAACATATATCAATAATTCAACTCCAAATAACAATAAAATGCGGAAGCTCACAACTTGTTAAAGTAACCAATCAAATCAACCTCTAAAGTCTATTACACCTTATCCCCAAAACCTAAAAGTTATCACATCAAGAACATCTAATCTTCAAATACTAAGTGTAAGAGTATTAAAGACACCAAAATAAATGAATAAAATAGTTTATGTCCGAAAACTAAGGACATCATGCCATGACCAAGAGAATCCAACACAAGCTCGAATAAATAGCTCACCCTTAAACCTGATATGCTGAGACCGGCTAGAGCTGAGGGTGAGTCAAATTCGCTAATACACTCGCTGCACTCCATAAAAGGAAAACAAAGAAAAATACAAGTAGGGCTCAGTACGGGGCAACATGTACTGAGTAGGTATCATCAGCCAACCCAAAATAGAAACTAATATACAATGAATAATAGTATAAAGTCAACTATAGCAATTAGCAGGTGATAAGAAACCACAACATCAACAAGTGACAATTGAAGCAAGTACGTAATCAATCACAATATCAAGCACACACACGAGGACTCATGCCTCCACATCACACTCGTTTGGGAAATGCGTTCATTGAGATTGAGTACATTAAGTTAATTCAATATCTTTTTCCTTTAATGTTACCGTGTCGGAACGTGACACTCCGATCCAATTATACCGTGTCGGAACGTGACACTCCGATCCAATAATACCGTGTCGGAACGTGACACTTCGATTCAAAAATACCGTGTCGGAACGTGACACTCTGATCCAAAAATATTGTGTCGGAACGTGACACTCCGATCCAAAAATACCGTGTCGGAACGTGACACTCCGATCCAATAATATTATTAATTTATCATTTATTATCACCACTTTTCAATTCATTAATAATATTACATCAAGCCTTCTTTATTCAAGGCATCACTTCGATAGAGAGGTTTTCAGATTATAAATCTCACGGTCTCA
>JAJOOR010019432.1:0-28804 GCA_036250505.1 Solanum acaule | reverse complement strand
TCTAGTTTAAGCAGTGAGCCAGCTAGCGGATAAAATCACAACTTTTTCCATGAATTTTGCAATAAATGATGATAAAGACGAAAATCAATATGTAATTTAATGTAATTTACGAATATGAGATCTACCTCGGCTCGAGAATGAAGCATTTGACGAACTTCCGATCGAACGTTTTCTTTAACGTCTTGAAAAGCTCCATGGTGCCACTGTTGGTGACCAGGATTACTACGATAGGCTTGAGATGCTGATTTTGACAGAGTCGCGAACAGACTCAGTGCAACTAGTGCTATGCAGAAACAGCTAGTTATTCGAATCATCTGTACTTTCTATTTCTCTTTCCTTCTCAAAGATGTAGCATTTGAATGCGGTTGAGCCGAACACGATATCGGCAGAACAGAGTTCAGTTCTCCGGCGAGAAGAATCGATGTTCCCCGGTGGCCGGAAATGTTTGACCCGTTTCACTGGAGAAGAATTGACGGACGGAGACTGAGTGAGCTTAATCAAAATTCCACAAGTGTCCCTGTTACATATTCTATTTTACGTTTTCTCTACTGCTGTTGTGTGAATCTATTTGCAATACGGGCCAGACGGGTCTCTTCAAGCCTGTCCTTCAAAGAAGCCCGATATTGTTTTGAAAGGAAATATATACTAGTTAATTCGTCATCATAGTTATACTATAGTTTTAATTAATTATTACTTGTGATCAATATTCATCGATAATTATGTGGGTTGGCGTTTTGAGTTTGTACAATTTGCACGTTTGTATAACTTAGAATTTGTATAATATAATTTGTATAACTTTTGTATAATATAATTTGTATACTATTTAAATTTGAGATGTTTGTGCTTGTATAAATTCGTTATTTCGAGTTTATACAAAAATAGCTCAATTATACAAACATACCCATAAATTATACAAACTAACTCGCGAATTATACAAACGGGGCAATTTAAACTATAGCTACAACCTGTAGATATGCAAACTATAACTATGAAACAAACAGAATAGTTTAAACTGTAGCTACAACCCTTAAATATGCAAAGGGAAACTTACATAAATATACTATAATAAAAAAATATTTACCATTTATAGCAATAGTATTTTTTTTCACTTGATCACTTTTAATACATGTATAATACAGTTTTAATACATATTACAAAGAACAATTTATTATTCACACATAATACAAGTTTTATTGATGGATAATACATTTATCACATTTTAATACACTTATAATACAATGTGTCAACTTCTTATCAAATAAGCACAATATATTTTTAAAAACAGTTATAATACAATATATATTGCATACTTAATTCTCTTTTAATACATATTGCAGATTTAACATACTATTGTTATGTATTGCTATAAATGGTAATAAATAAAAAATATCGCTAAAATCAGTAATTATTTATTAAAAGGTACCCATCCAAGTAATTTTTCCATATACAAACTATAGCTATGAAGCATAATTAAATTTATTATAATGACTATTTACGAAAATTTCCCAATAATTTTTGCTTCTTAAATTAATAGTCATTAATTTTTGTTCTTTGGTATTTTGAAAATTTAAGTAATAAAAGGTGATTGAAAATATTTAACATTATAAAAACAAAAAAAAGGGTAAGACTCAAGATATGCTTTATAAGGAAAAAAGAAATTACTTATGTTATGCCTTACGAAGCATAAATTCAATTTTAGAATAGTATGCTTTACAAAATTCATAATTCACAAGTTATGTTTTATAAGGCAAAAAAATTATAAGGAAAAATTCATAAGGGAAAATTTACAAGATAAAAGTTATATACAATTATAAGTTTATTATTAAAACATTATGCATTAAGAAGTTCATGACACACACGTTATGTGTTACAAGGAACAAGTTATGTTTTACAAGACATAAAATCAATTTTAGAACCATAAAATTATGTCTCTTGGTTCTCTAAATTTTTGCCAAATAAAGCAAAACTTCTCCAACTTATGACTTGCGAACTAAATACTACACCACTTTTATCTTGCGAAATTAGATCACAAGCAAAGATACTTTGACTCACAAATTTTCATTAAATGAGAAATGAAAACGAAAATTAAAGATCGTTCCAAAATAGGGGCAATCTATGCAAAAACTTGTTTTGAGAAAGGCCCAAATAATTTTCAGTATTTGTTGGGAAAAAAAACTTATGCATAGGTACCATCAACTTGATTGGCACAAATGTCTCTATTTTGAGGTGGTGTCTAATTGCTGCCCCCTAAAATTCCTGGTCTTTAATTATGCCCTCCAAGGCTTTAAGTAATAAATTAGTGAGCGAAAATAGTCCTGACACTGAAATAACAAACGATTTTTTATGAGGCATAAGTATATATTTTCGCATAATAATATCCAATATTTATGTCATGAAAGACATAAAATTATAGTGTACTGCATAATCTTATTCCTACAAAACTTATGTCGATTGAGGCAAAGGTTTAGTTTTAAAGTCCACAAGCTATGTCGTAAAAGGTACGCCATAACTTAATTCCTACAAAGCTTATGTCGAGTGAGACAGAAATTCAGTTTCAGAACCCACAAGTTATAGCCTACCACATAACTTAACTCGTACAAAACTTATGTTGTGCAAAGCAAAAAAAATTGATTATAGAATCCACAAATTATGCCATAAAAAACATAATGTAATTTCAGACAAAAGTTCTATAAACCTATGTTGAGTGACTTAGGTCATAGATAAGGGTACTTTAATCCATAATTTTTTATTAATTGAGACATGCATACAAAAATTAAAGTTCACTCCAAAACAAGGACAATCCATACAAAACTTGATTGTTTATCCTTCCTCTAACCCCATTTTAAGGAAAAAATTACATAATTAGACATACTCCACTGTCATATATACTATTATTATCTGTATTTTTAAAATATTACTTATCCAACCACTAATATTAAGTTTCCTACCATATATTGAAGAAATATACATTTAAATAGATACATGTATTTTTGTTATTAGATACACTAAAATAGCGAGAGAGGCGAGCGAGATGGGGGGGGGGGGGTGAGAGAGATTCGTAATGTATACAAGATATATATGTATCTGGTGTGATTCATGTGTATTTGGGATGCCAGATACATGGGAGAGTGGCGAGCGAGATTTGGTATGTATCTCAGATACATGCAAATCGACTTGGAAACAATATATCTAGAACAAATTAAACCTAATTTTGACTCATATATCTGAGATACATGTATCTGAACTTATCTGGAGGCACCAAGCTCTGGTAAGATACGTAATATTGCAAACTAGAGTGTATATAAGTAATTAGCTTCTTAACTAGTGAGATTTATGTAAATTCTCCTTTAATTTACATTGGTCTTACCCATCGGTGACCCCTTAAAGTTGGCATGAAGTTTCACTTAGACACCTTAACTAGACGATGTTCATTTTAGACACCTCATGTAGGGTTCCGCTATGTCAATTTTGACACCTTTTTTTTCAATCAACAAAAATATATGAGGTGTGTGTTACACTCGCAATGACATGTAAAGTGGCGAATTAAACGACGACATTTGTCATTTATATAAAAAAAACAATTCTTAATTAATGAGTTTTGAGTAAAAATAAAAAGTAATCAATGAATCAATGACATATGGATTTTTGCCCAAATAATTACCAAAAAAAAAAGATAAAATCCCCCATGACCCCCCCCCCCCACCCACCCCCCGATTATCTTCTCCAAGCACCATACTATCCATTTGCAGAAGCAACCCAATTTTTGCAGAAATATCTGCACCTACCCGTCTCACCCCACCCCCATTGTCTTCTCCAAATACCCCTATCTTTTTTTTTTTGCAAAAACATCTGGGCACACATCCATCTACACACTATTCTTTTTTTTATCAGTGTCTTCTTGCAAAAAAAATTCTTCTTTCTTTTTTACCTTAATTTGCAGGTTTAGAATTCATCAAAAATTAAACTTTACTCCTAAATATTAAATTTTTTCAGGAAAAAATCTCATGAATAATTTAGTATTTGAATCTTAAAACAGATATATTCATAAATTTCTAAAAGGGTTTCCATCGTTTTTCATCATTTTAGTGTAACTGCTTTTATTCACCACGTTGAATGTTTAAGTTTGCAGAAATGGTGATTGGAAATGGGAAAGAAGAAGAAAAAAAATAATTAAAAAGTCGATTATATAGGTTTTTCACGCGCTGTCAACAAGTGTATTACACTCACTAAGCCATGTAAGCAAAAATATCAAAATGACACAGTGAAATCCGACATGAAATGTCTGAAATGAACAAAGCCTAGTTAGAGTGTCTAAGTGAAGATTGATGCCAACTTTAGGGGGTCATCGATGAGTTAGGCCATTTACATTCTACGTAGCCCATAAGTAGATGTGTTTATGGAAAATAAAATAATTGAATCAAATCGAAAACGAAACAAACCAAATAAAAAATAAATATCTTTAATTTTTCACTTAATTTGATTTGATTTTACATTTTTAAAAGCAACATAATTTATATTGATTTAAGAAAAAAATCACCGGAAAAAATCAAACCAAACTTACTATAGAAATATATATATATATATAAGAGTGTACGTGCACCTATATATAATTTTTTTTTATACAATGTATATACACTATTTAGAGATATTATAAAATCCTCTCAAAGAACAATGTATTTTCTCCATACACTATTGTCCATCAATTTCATTTTATCCTAACACCCGATAAAAAAAAAAATTAAAAAACTAAAAACCTCCGTTAGAACAATAAAATAGTTTTCTTTACTGCAAAAATGTTAGAAGTTCATAAGGAGAAAATGTCACTCGTTAAAGGATTTTAAAAAATAATAATAATCACTAATAAACAAAATTATGACTTTGAGATATCATAAAATTTGAATTAGAAGGTATATTGACTAAATTAAAAATCGATCGTGATTGAATAAAATACATAAAGAAATAGATATAGTAAAAGAGAAAAGAATATCAAAAAAAGCATCATCGAACAGATTTGTGTTTTGCTATAATATTTTAAGCTATTGGGTTAGATTTTTATTTTATTTTTAAATTGAAATTTTATATCTATCATTGCCACTGAGAAACAATTACAATTGGAGAAGGAGGACTAGACCTTGCCTTCTTGAAGGTCACAGTAGCAATGGGCAAAAAAAGTTGCACAAAAGCAGCAACTAGCAAAAAGACTTCTCAAGAAGGGTCATAGTAAATCAGGGAAGGCTTCCTTTTTTTAATCCTAAAGGATGGAAATTGCCATTTATCTCAGTTGAGGAGTCCCTTAACATGTGCTGGCAGACCGGATGTAGCGGTAAGCGGTAAGAACATTGGTGGTGTTGGTTAGATGACTATAAGAAGCAAGTTTGCCAGCCACTCTGTTGGCTTCCCTATAGCAGTGATTGATCTAAATATTGTGTCTGAGGATCAACTCTCTGATTTCATCCACCGTTTCTCTCATCCTCCAAGAAGTAGACCATAAATTGAGTATACTATTTAGGAGGAGGAGGGAATCAGTTTCAACTGTAGTAAAGATGTGTCCATTGGCAATACACCACTTCAGGCCAAAGAGGAAGGCTTTTGCTTCAACAGTATTGCTGGTTCCATTTCCCAGGGGAAGAATAAAGGCCATAATGCAATTTCCATTTGAGTCTCACACCATTCCACCTCCTCCACTAGATTCTCCAATACAAGAGCCATCAGTATTCAACTTCATGGAGTGATGTGAGGGTCTAGACCATTTAACTGTGGTGTGGATAGTGTCTTCAAGTTGTATTTCCATGAGCTTAAGTAGGCTTTTCCAATTCTTCGGAAGGTTAATGTTGGTGAAAATCTTTTTGGTTAAGTGGCAGATGTTGAAGGCGATCAGAGAAATCGATCTTTTGGTGGATGGTCTCTCTTCCTCATATCTAGAGTTGCACCTTGATCTCCATAATTCCCAGATAATGATTGGAGGGATGATACTTAGAACATATTCAGCGACTGGATTTTTGGATGTGGAATTCCAGCATCTTTGGAGCAATTCTCTGAGATTTGTGTGCCTTGTGAAAATGCTTATTCTAGCAATTATGGAGCTCCAGATTTGTTGTGCGCAGTCTCCTTTGCAAAATAGGTGTTTAGAGGATTCAAGTCCAGGGTTCATACCTGTAGCAAAACAACAAACACATTTAGAAACAATGGTTATTTTAAACTTATCGACTATCTTATCATCAATAGGCATTATGTTATGAATAGCCCTCCATGTAACACAAGACATTTTATATGGTACATGTTTGTGCCATATCTTTGCATCAATAAGAGCAAAAGGTCTCCTCTTTCTCAAAAGCTTCCTGGTTGAAGATACTAAGAACTTCCCAGATTCAGCAGCGGTCCAGAGAGGAATATCGTCAATATTATTTGCCAAGTTGATGTTAAAACTGGTAATGATATGTTTGATGTGATCCAGGGGTTGGGGATTGAAGGCATTCCAGTTCCAGTGACCCTATTGAAAGACATCCTTAATAGGAATATGTTGGAAAATAAGGGTGTTCTCCAAGAGTTCGTATAACAGACTGTTGACACCCAATTTTGACCGACCTTTAACCTTTTTTGGGAATGCTATCCGATCAAATACGCGTTTTAAAACATATATTGAGTTCTAAAATTTTAATCGATTTTGTCTAAAAATCATATATTTAGTATGCATGCTTTATAAAAATTATTGTAAATACTATTAAAATATTTTTAAAATTATTAGTAAAACTCGAAATAATTCAAATGTTTTAAAATTTAAGTAATTTTAATTATAATATTTCATAGTATTTTAGTTGGATAGCATTTCTTTAGTTTTCCTCAAAATCATTTAAAATTGTAACCTATTTTATTCTAATTCCTTTCAATTATAACCACTTATTCTATCCAATTTTATTTCAATTCTAGCCACTCCAATTCCAATTCTCTTTTCAATTATAGCCTTCTATGTTTTCAATCATAGCCATTGTCAATTCAATTCCTAAAGCCCTATCTTTTAATCCTAACCGTTAATCTCATCCTATTCAATCGTGGCCACTCATCTTAGTTTGTTTCAACGGATGAGATCAAATCAATTCTTTCTTTCCTATTCTAATATCAAAAGACCAATACCCTAAAAATCTAGACTCTTCCTCTTTTCCCTTGGAGATCAGCACCGCCAGCCCCTCTCCTCTCACATGGCTCCTCCGACAAGACCATCCATCGCCGGTAAGAGCTTCCTTTCCCCTTTTCCGTCGCCCCCTTCCCTCTGCTTCTCTCCTCTCTTTTCTCTGGCGAAAACAACAAACAACAACTCCAGCAGCTCCGACCGGCAGAGCAGCAGCTCCGACCGGCAGAGCAGCAGCTCCATGACAGCAACAGCAACAGCAACAGCAACAGCAGCTAGGCGAGAAAAACAGCAGCAACAGCTGCTCCGTCTAGCAGCGACGGACGACAACAACAGCAGTTCCAACTAGCCACCAGGCGAGACCACGGCGAGCAGCAGCAGCTTCGACCGGCGAAGCCACCGGGCAGCAGCAAACAGCTCCGCTGTTTCTCCGACGAAAATAACGAACAGCCAGCCACAGTCGAGCTCCAACAGCAGCAGCTCCGGCCAGGGAACTCTGGTGAAGGCCGGGTTTTGATCAGAAGATGACGGATCTCAACAGATCCGTTCGGGTACATTCATTTTAAATTATTATCCCTCTTTTAGTATTTTTATTTTTTCTTCTTTTCACTTGCAGTTTGGTTTTGATTGAAGTTTCATATATGCTTATGTGAAAATCGATATGCATCTTGCTTAAAGTATGCTAGTCTTCTTCATTTGTTCATATTTTAGTTCATGATCTAGGTTGGAATCGATTTGAATGTCTTGTTATAACTTCATTGCCCTTCTAAAATTTACTCATATTTGTAAATATGATTGGATGTCAATATGCTTAAGAGTTTTTTATTATTGATGAAGTTTTGACTCCGGCTAATATGATATGTGATTCTCCACTTGCCTAAAATATTTATTAACCTTCACCAAAGAGTTTCTTGCTACTGATCTTTGGTTAACTTGATTTAACTTCCTTGGTAATATTGATTCGATGCCCCTAATTGATGATGTAATATTTGTTTAACTTTTATGCGATAATATGGCAAGGTTTATTGATAATTGATTCTGTTAAGTATGGTAGACTTGGCTTTATTGAGTTTATTTTGAGTAAGTATTTATGGAGTTAATGGTTGCATAATTGATTCTTTTACTTGTACCTGTCTAGGCAATTGTATTTCATGAATATTTCTTTCCTTCCCTTGATTTAGTAATTATTGCTAATTAACCTTTTGCCCTTAAATAAATTGACAGATCTTTACGTGTTTTATTTGGTAAGACTATATTCAATTTAGATAGAAATTGCTTAATGGTTGTACTCTTATTTGGAAAATATTTCTAATTGACCTCCTCTTAAAATTTGGATAGATGCTGGCATGTTTCGTGTTATAGTAAGTTGCTACAATTTGGTTCGGGAATATTACCGATTGATTTTGCTCATCTGATGAATTTAATTGGCTGCCCTTAATTGATTTCCTTTTCCTTAAAATAATTATTTCATTGTGTCTGATTGTGTATAATACTCCGTTATAGTTCCCTATTAACTTTTTAATTATGGTAAGCGGATCGCTGGCATGTTTTCATATTTGGTTAAAAAAAAATTAAAATAATTCTGATTTAGTTCTTCGTTGAATAAGGAGAAATAATATTTTAATTGGTCCTAAAATTATTCTTGTCCTATTTCGTGCCCTCTCCTCCACTATATAAAGAGATGCCCTCATTCTTATCTAGAGAGAACTCATGCTTACCCACTTTAATAATAGTAAAAAAATAATACTTTATGCTCTAAAAAAAAATAAAAATCCGGTGAACATTCTAAGAAGTGCTTCTCTATTCAGTTTTGCTGTGTTCAGGTCGAGTATCGAATTAGGTTGACTTCATTGCTGATAATATATTCCGCATGAGTATTGAATCAAATTGGGTCTTCATTGCTGATTAATAAAACTGCATAATCAGTTAGCTCTCCCTTCCATTAGTTTAAATTTCGCTTGCATCATCTATTACGGATATTGTATGTGTGAAATAAAATAAAGGAAGCATTCGGGTCAGTTCTCCTCTTCCTTTATATGTGTTTGATGGTATTTGTGTAGTGTATTTCTGGAATTAATGTGTATGTCCTATGTTGCTTGGGTTCATTGAAATATTAATATTATGTGTCATTTGCATCATATTTGGATTGTATTGTTTTCCTTTTGCTTAGCAGGGGTTTGAACTTTGAGTTCAAGTGTCGAAGAGTTGCCATGGGACGGGATTCCAGACGGGATGACCTTGTGCTTTATTTTGAATTTGCTTTTCATATTCATATTTCATTCGGTTTGTAATTTGTATAAACCTCTAACTCTATATATATGATATAACTTGGGGATCGCCTAAGAGGGGAGGGGTTATACGTGCTAATTGTGTCTCTTATTTCATCTTTTATATGTGTTATTGTCATAAAAAAAAATCTGTCTATATTGCTTAGCTAAAATCAGTATGTTCATGAACTTTAAAATAATTTGAGTCTAATAACTTTTGCATGTTAAAATCAAGTTACAATAATTTAGAGTGTCAATTAATCTGTCAGCTGTTTGTAATCCTTCGTATGTTAATAACTTTTCAGCATATTCACTTAGAAATCATGTCTATAGGATCCCACTAATAAGATCAATGTCAATGAATAAAATCGCTCGTTAAAATTGTAATCCAATAATTTTCATTATGTTAATTGACTTATAAATCTGCTATGCATATTTTCTGCCCATTGTTAAATAATTTTTGTTAACATACTTATTTTCTGCTAGTTAAGTAAAATAAATCAACTAGTTGCCAGCATGCTATTTAAAATCTACTCTATTTGGGTATTTGTCGCATGTAATTAATCAACTAGCATGTTATTCACTTAGATAGCACGTCTATAGGTTTCTATTAATTTTTTAGCATGTTTTAAAAATATAAATAAATCTGTTATGAATATTCTTTGCTCAAAATAAGTAATTTCTGCATCAATGTTAAAACCTGCTACTGTTTTACTGCATTTGCTACGTGTTTGTCATTAGCTATTGATTAATTTTTGCAATAATAATAAAATCTGCTACTGCTTAAAATATTTCCTGCACTAATTATTGTTACGCCAATCTTTTAAAATCAGTTATTACTTACTGCACTTATAATAATTTTCTGCCCTTTTAAAATTCATTAATTTTATGTATGCTTGTATGTTCACACACTTAGCATGAAATCCTTTCATATTATATGTGTTTGCTAGCATGCTAAATAAAATCTAGAGGCCAATATGAGACCCTATGTGCTAAATGCTTGTCCAAATTGTTTGACTTGGTGTCTAGGTGGGCCTAATTAGAAAAACATATATTTATTTTAGTCTAAATCCTCCTAATAGTAGTCCAATGCCTCTTGAACCTTAAGCAGGGACGATAGGAACCTTTTAGAGATGAAAAACATGTGGTGGTGGGGTAGGGATAGTTTAGGTCCTATGGATATGATGACATCGACTCAGGCTTAAAGTGACAAACCTTGGTTTTGTCTGTCCCTACACGGAAGTCTATCAAAAGATAAAGAAAAGTCCAGTGCTGATCCTAAAGTCTTTCAGAGTCTCCTTTCCCTTCTCCCTTTTATATGTTTTATTAATTATTTGGGGTAGTTCAAAAAAATAAAATTTGATTTATTTGATTGTGCAATTTCTATCTTCTCGCTATTTCTTTTAAATTTTGTCTGTGGTAATTATTTAATATTATGTTATCATTTAGTCTTGCATGCTTAACTAATTAATTAAAATAAGTGAAGTGCCCTTAATTGTTTAATATTATGTTATCACCTAGTTTCGCATGTTTAATTAAATAAATAAATGAAGTAATCTTAATTGTTTAATGTTAGTTATCACCTAGCAAGCATGTTTAATAAAATAACCTAAATAAATGAAGTGACCATAATTGTTACTTGTAACCTCCACATAAATTGCATGAAATACGATCGGGACCTACATTTGTGGACTTTGAGGGATGCCTAACACCTTCTCCTCGAGGTAATTTGAACCCTTACGTACCTTGATCTCTGGTTCGTTGACCTCTAGTTAGATTTAGCTAGGTTAGATAGGTGCCCTAACGTGCCTTAATTCGTTAGGTGGCGACTCTTCCATCCTCCAAAGCCCAAAAGAGTTGTTAGGTCGTGCACCAAAATCTGTTTTGAGGAAAACGGGGCGCGACACAGACCATGTTCATTCCATTTATCGAACCAGAAACAAGAGTTCCCCCTATTAGTTTTCCAAAAAAAATATTTGTTCCACCCCTTCTTTAATTTTCAGCATTGCCTGCCAACTATGTGACTGCCCTGGTTTCCACTGGACAATGGTAGGGTGATCATCACTACAGTATTTGGCCTTCAAGAAATTAGTCCAAAGAGATCAGTAGTTCTGAATCTCTACCATTGTTTAGCCGTGAAAGCCTTGCAAGTGTCTTCGAGTTTTCTAAAATTTGATCCCCCCTCATTGTATGGGTAGCTAAGATTTTCCCAAGAAACCCAGTGATATTTCTTATCTTCCTCATTACCTGACTAGTAGAACCGAGTAAGGTACCTCTCAATCACCTCAAGAGTGCCTTTAGGGGGGTGGACTGTTGCCAAAGTATGAACATTTAGGGCAAGCAGGACATGCCTAATGAGAGTCGCTCTTCCTCCTGTGGACAACAATTTAAGATGCCACCCTTTAATTCTATCGGTAATTTTGCAGATTAGATCAGTGAAGATTTCTAGGAGTTTCCTCCCATTATATATGGGGCATCCCAAATATTTAATAGGAAGATGCTCGTATCTCATACGAAGAATTTTTCCAACCCTTTTGATAGAGATAAGGGGGTGGTAGGAGCCATGGTGTAGGAGCATTTGTTCTTATTGATTGATTGTCTAGAGACTCTTTCATAGCTTTTCAGAGTTTTAAGGATAGCTTGAAGAGTGGCTTTCCTTCCACTACTGAAAACGATAGCGTCATCTACAAAAGAGAGATGGTTAATTTGAGGACCAAATGGATGCTTGGAGAACCCTCTAAATGCAGGACTTTATACAGAGAATTAAGCATCTTGGAAAGTAATTCTGCCGAGAGAATAAAGAGACTAAGGGAGAGGGGGTCTCCCTGTCTAAGACGCAGCCCGGATTTAAAAAAACCTTGCCTACTTCCATTCACAAGAACAGAGTGCCAATTATTGGAGATGAACATGTAAATAAGATCAATCCAACTTTTAGCAAAACCAAACCTACTCAAAATAAAGCATAAGAAAGACCAATGGACTCTATGGTAGGCCTTAGACATGTTTAGTTTAATAACAACATTCCCCCACAATTAGATTTGCCGATATCATTGACAATTTCTTGGGCAAGGAGGATATTTTTAGTAATAGCTCTCCCTTTAACAAAACCACTTTGGCTGGGGCTAATTATATTAGAAAGAATTTTGGAAAGCCCATTATTGATCAATTTAGCAATGATCTTGCATGAAGTATTACAAAGACTGATAGGCCTAATCTCAAAAAAATCTTGAGGATAATTAACTTTAGGAAGTATCACTATACAAGTGTGAGAGAATTTTTTTGGAAGGATAGCACCTTGAAAGAATGAAGTGATGGCTGCATGGAGGTCCGCTGCTATGATTTGCCAGGTTGATTGGTAGAATTTTCCATTTAGTCCATCTGGTCCAGGGGCGCTATCTGAGTCAATTGAAAAAATAGTGTCTTTGATCTCTTGGATGGTTGGCAAGCTGTTAAGGTTGTTGTTGTCTTCAATGGTGACAACCCTTTCTACGAGATTAAAAATATTACTATCTTCCTCAGTGGGCTCAACTTTGAACATATTAGTGAAAAAATTGACTGCAACATCAACAACTTGTGTAGTTCCTTCTACCCAATTACCCTCTTGATCCTTGATTTTGTGTATTGAAAGCTTTTTTCTTTTATCCTTGATTACCCTGTGGAAGAAAGCAGAGTTAGTATCACCATCTTCAAGCCATTTACTCATAGCCTTTTGGCTTAGGGCTTTTTCCTGAATTTTCAAGAATCTAGTGAATTCAGCCTTAGCCTTAGAAAGGTTTATCCTGTTCTATGGAGTATTATTGTTGATAGAGCTCTCTTCCAGGTCTTTAATAATATTTTCTAGTCTCTTAGGTTCTTCATGGAAGTCTCCATAAGCTATTCTAGACCACGCACTAAGAGCTTTGATAGTGACCTTGAGTTTTTTATGAAGGACTTGAAGGGGGTTTCCTTCTTGATCTTGAGACCAAACTTCCTGTACAACACTGAGAAAGTCATCATGTTCAGTCCAAAAATTGAGGAATCTGAAATATTTAATAAAGTTAACATCTACAGGACTATAGTTAATTAAGAGGGGGGCATGGTAAAAGCAAGGTCTAGAGAGATGAGTAACCGTGGTCCCACTAAAAACATCAAACCAGTGGTTGTTATAAGCGAGTCTGTCAAGCCTCTTCCAGATTGTATTGGGCGGGTCTCTATTGTCATTCCAAGTGAACTTTGGCCCAAGATATCCAGCATCCTGCAAATCACAATCTTCCAAACAAGATATAAAATCAAGACTTTCTCAATTCTATAAAGTAGACCTTTAATTTTTTCTTCTGGACCTGTGATAACATTAAAATCTCCTACAACCCCCCAGGGGATAGAGATTCTATTAGAGATGTCCCTAAGCTCATTCCAAAGAAGAATTCTGTGGAGCTCCTCACATTTAGCATAGATAACCGATATGTGAAAGTTAACAGGCTCGTGTTGATGCGAAATATGGATAAGAACATGTTCTCGATCTTCAATAATGTCGATAGTTTAATCTTTAGACCAAAAAATCCAAATCTTGTTGGAGCAATTATGAAAACAGAAAGTATACCCTAATCTCCTTTTGAATTTGTCAATTTTCCTCGAGTTCACCTTTGAATTTGTCATGTAACAGAAATTTATGTTGACGTTTGAGCATTTTAAGTCTCTCGAGAGAGCCTTGGGATCCTATTCCCCTAATATTCCATGATATAGTATTAATCATGGGAAATAGTGGGGGGAAGGGATAATTTATTTTGAAGATCTTTTCTCCCTCTATGAGAGAGGTTGTTGTAGTATTCTACCTTGTGGTGCACCTGGTTAGATTGATCAGTAACTACATAAGTTAGAGAAGGTATGTCCCTTCTGATAGCTTCATCATCAGAGAGGGCTGTTGGGTATTCTTTCTCTACATTGATCATGTACAAATCTTCTTTACAATCTTTGAAAGTCGAGTCTTCATGAATCTCATTGTAGTTTGGAGTAGTTATTTTGCCTTGAGGAATCTTGTTCCTAGATCTTGGGTCATTAGGAAAGCTTAACTTTTCTTTTTCTTTCGCCTTTCTCCCTGTAATATTTTCTAATGAATTTTGATTTAGTCAAAAAAAGGGAGCAGTTGAGGAGTTGAGTTGGTAGATCTCCACTGAAACATAATCCTTGTTATCAAAGACTATATCTGGGGGGGATCTGTACAATGGAGGAAATTTTATTTTTCTTGTTGAGAGTCGGTTTTTTCAGAGTTAACCACCTCAACAAGTTGACTGGTAATCTGATAATCTAACTTAACTTCCAAATAAGTAGTTTCCTTGTTGTGTTTCACCTTCATAGTGTTGTTTTTGATGATTTGAAGGTGTTGTGCTTTCCTTTCTTTTCTTTCAGCTTCTTTTTCCTCTCTTTTAGTAGGGGTTCTCAAAGTGTTGCTCCTGGAACAATTCATTTATGTTGGTATCGTTTCATTGTGAGTAGTAACTTCCATATCCTCTGTTCCTTTATTGGTGGGTTCGGAAAGACATATGTTTACTATTTCACTACTGATACTGGAAACCCGCATCTTGCTAATTTCTGAGCTGCTACTTGTTCCTCTGTCTTGATTTGTTTGAGATATCTTTCCATTTGATTTGCTCTTGTTGATGCATTTTCCTTTCTTGTTGGTCACTGTTTGCCATTCTTGTTCCTCATTGATTTCATCTAGACTCTCCTTTGAGTTTTAAGTTGTGCTATCCATCAAATTAGTGGTATCCATTGTAGTTTCCACATTGGTGATAACTTGCATTGTTTTTTGCTCACTGAGTTTATTCTCCTGCTCATTGGTTTGTAAATTAGGATGGAGTTGTCTGCACTTTTCATCTCTATGACCTTGCATTTTACACTGCGAGCAGAATGCTAGGATCGTTTCATACTCAATTCTTTGGTTGATCATCTCAGTCAGCCCATCCCTGTTAGTAATTTCCAAGATCACTTCGTTGATAAAAGGTTTGGTCAGATGTATTTCCACCCTTACCTTCGCAATGGTGAGTCTAGTTTTGGTTAGAGTGGCTTTATCAAGCAGTAAAGGGGTCCCAATCGGTTCAAGGATTCGACAAATGGCATCCCACTCAAAGAGGTGCCATTTCAAGTCGGGCAGATTCACCCACACTGGTGCCAGAGAGTGGTCGAAATTCGGTTTGAAGGTCGTCAACCATTTCATAATTTTCATAATATTTAGGCCTCCCAAGTGTATAAAATTTCTAGAAAGCACATTGCGGTGGTCCTCGATATATCAAAATCTAGGAATACATGATGCATATCTTAGGCTCCAATCTTAATATTACCTTTACCCGGAATGATTTTAGTAAATTCTCTCCGGATGATATCAATAGAAGGACAGATTTGAGAGAATTTACCGATAATGGTCCATTTGCACGTTTGAGCCAACATCTCATTTTCCTCTTTAGAGAAGGACACCACATGTTTTCCATTTTGGATTTCATGAGGTTTGGGTTGTAGTCTGATCCTTGAGTTTCTGGAAATTCGATTGATTGTAAGATTGGCATATGTAGGTTTTGGATTTTCCATTGTGTTGCTCACCGGAAAGGGACTAGGAAGAATCTGGTTTGGAGGAAAAAAGTTTTGTTGATTTTGGAACAAGTCTTTGTTCCAAACCTTAGAGAGAGAAAAGTAAGAGAGAAGTAAGAGATTTTGTGTTTGATCTACTCTCCTACTCCTGATTCACCTATAATATCATCTCCTAACTTATCAACATTTTAATTAAATTTAAATGAGGATATTACAGGTAATTCTACATCATCACAACAACCTAGTGGGGTGAAAAAAGCCAAAATGAAGAGAAAAGTCAATGAAGATTTTTCATCTGCTTTAAAAAGTGTCGAATTACAAAATGATCGGCTTGCTGTGATGTTGGCAAATTCAAATTCAGAGAAGAAGCTAGACAGGGAGTTGAAAGATAGATCTTTGAAATTGAAAGAATTTAAAGAAGAAAATAAAATTATATTAATGAATTTGGATGGTATTGCTGATCCAAATGTTTGTGAATTTGTTCGACAAGAACAAATTCGAATAATGGAAAAAAGAAGTCAACAATTTCAGCAGCCGCAACCACAACCACAACAATTTTCGACCCAATTCATATTTTAATAGTATTGATGGATCTAGAAAGAATCTGTCAGATTATTAAGTTATTGTTGTAATTTTTTTAAATTATTATGTTTTGTTGTACTTTATAAAATTACTATGTATTATGTATTTCAATTTTGATGTATGGCAATTACTACTTTGTTGAATGTTTATTATTTTCTGTTATTTTTAAGTACATTGAATTATTTGTTTAAAAATTTATATGTTTGCATTTTTTATTTTTGTGAAGGTTAATTGTAGTTATATCCAATTTTAATTTATAGTAGAATTAACATAAATATTTTTTTAAAAAAAGTCATATATAGAAAAATTAATTTATAAAAAAGCTAACTTTTATATCTAAAATTAATATTATAAAAATATTACATAAAAAATAATTAAATATACAAGAGATTTAATTAAAACATACAATTTATATAATGTTTAATTAAAAGTTTTGTATAATAAAATAATATTAAAATATTCAATAAAGTGAATTGGTGTGATGAATAGTGTTACACCAAAGTTTGTGTAACACTATTCACACACCAAAATGGTGTAAAATTTGGTGTTGGGTTGGAGATGGTCTAATCTCCAACCCAAACATCAAATTTTACACCAAATTTGGTGTCAGCACTATTTTAGTGTAAATCAACTCCAATCCACTGCACCAAATTTTACACCAAAAAGAAATATTTTTTTTCTCTTCATTATTATATTATTGTTTATTATTTCATTTATATTTTCTTATTTCATAAAACAAATTCTTTCTAAAACATTCACCATATATAATTCATATTATTTTCTTTTATAGTCGTTTAATATAAAATTATTTTATACCATAATATTTTGAATAACATAATTTGCTAGTAAATATTATACATTAGACATAATAGTATTATATAGAAAAATTAGAATTAACAAAAAAATAATTTTTTTAAAAAGCCATATATAGAAAAATTAATTTATAAAAAAAGCTAACTTTTATATCTAAAATTAATATTATAAAAATATTACATAAAAAATAATTAAATATACAAGATTTAATTAAAACACAATTTATATAATGTTTAATTAAAAGTTTTGTATAATGAAATAATATTAAAATATTCAATAAAGTGAATTGGTTTGATGAATAGTGTTACACCAAATTTGGTGTAACACTATTCACACACCAAAATGGTGTAAAATTTGGTGTTGGGTTGGAGCTCCAAAACACCACATTTTACACCAAAAATAAGGATTTAGTGTAGTTGATGTTGGGTTGGAGATGGTCTTACATGCCTACTGACTTATCCAGAAGTTACTTAAATATGGTTCTTTACTTGTCGACATTTTTGTCGAGATAAAGAATATATCATAAACTATTCACACATCACAAAATTGTACACTAGTCATGTTTTGGCGAGGCATATATTCTATTCTTTTCAGACCTCATCGTGAGATTATGTGATTAATTTTTTTCCTTTATTTTAATTACTTCGTAAATTAAAGCAGATGCAAGAGAACCTTTCCGCAATTAAACAGAATATGTTGTACTCAGAAAGAAGCTAGAAGTTTATTTTCAGGTAGCAGCAAATATACTCTAATTATTTCTGCTAATTAATTAATTAATTAAAACGAGTGTGATGAAATTTGTTACTATATATATACAGTATGCAAGACAAGTTGGACCAACTGAAACGGCGTCGTATCGCCCAAAGGAACTCTGTTAGGGATATAAGCTAAGTGATTCCTGATGCAAGTTAAAAATGCACAATTCCTCGTTAAACGTAATAATAAAGGGAAGGATTTGTATTAGCATTAATTAGAGTTGCACCTTATAATATGTTATGGAAGCATGAAATATATATACAGAATCCATGAGTTTAACATTTGAAAAGTAAGGCCCTTATATTACTTTTGACTGTTTTTTTTTCCCTTTTATAGCATGAAAAGTTTGGCCCAAAAAACTACATTGCTTAGATGAGTGATGTTCTAATCCGATCGGTTCGATTTTAAAAGTGTTATTTAAAAAATTGGAAAAATTACAGAAATTCCACCTTTTAGTTTACTTATTACCATTATCCCCTATAAGTTCTACAAATCTCCAAAATCCCTCATTTTCGCACATCAGATTAGTGTATCTCACGCATCAATTAGTGTATCATGTATAAAATATACATCAAATTAGTGTATCATGTATAAAATGTAATGTATCTTACTTAACGATTAATGTATCTCGCGCATCAGATTAATGTATCAGCGCTTATATTATTGTATCCGTTTGAAGGATTTCTGTAATTATAAACTTTTAAGGGATAGATTGTAATTTTGCCTTAAAAGTATGTGATTTCTGTAATTTGCCTGAAATTTTTTGAAGACATTTAATCCATTTAAAAATGGGCTAATATAACCCAAATTTTATCATACAAAACTTTGCTGAAATACTTTTGTTTTTATTTGATATTCATATTATATAACGTCATAATAAAAAAATTAAATACTCAAACATTATATAATAAATTAAAATCCATTTGATACCTCTTCAATTACAATATAAAAAAATATTAAAGCAATATTCACATTTTACCCAAATTGCCTTAGCTATGAAAAAACAAAATAAAAAAGAGAATGACTCACCATGGTTCACGTTATAAGTGCATCATTACAAACAAAAATAGACACGCAACTCAACACTTGTTAAACCATATGCATGTTGTAACGTAAACATAAGTTACACTAAAATTTTAAAAAGAAGTAAGGTCACCCACGTGAAAGAAAGAAAAAGAAGAAAAGAGGACAAATTAGAGATTGTTCACGTGTTATGTGTTATTATTATAAATGAAAATATAAATATTCATTTAAATAAAATATATAAAAAAACACTTGTTAAAATATTTTTGTAACTTAAAGATCTGTTGAAAACAAAAACTCTTATATGGAAGAAAGAAAACAAAGAAGAGCTTAAAAAATGACAAATAAAAAATTATTCATATCTTATGTGTTATTTTTTATTACAAATAAAAATACAAACATGCAATAAAGCACATAACAAGGAAACATTTGTTAAAACATTTTTTTGTTATGTAAAAAATTGTTACACAAAAGTTCTAAAAAAGTTAAATAAAGTCACACCCGTGGAAAAAAGAAAATTTAAGAAGAGCTAAAAAAGATAAAATAATATATATTTATTTATACTTATTTAAGCATGAATGTTGTATTCTTAAATAGACTCGATTATGCTAACATTAATACACCGTATTTTATGAGAACACATATGTATATTTTTCTTTTTGTTTTAATTAGTTTCAGTTTTTTTTTTAACAAACTTTATTCCTAAGATCTCCTTAAATAATTTGATTTTTTTAAAAGTGAAATATCACAATATATCAACAGTTTCACAAGGAAGGTAAATATTTTTAAAAAAAAATTACAACTAATAATTAAACTATAAAGGGATAAGCTTGCATTAGACAAAACGTTTATACTTAAAAATAATTTAATTTCGTCAAAAAAGTATCAAAATAAAGATATAAATATAATATTTAAAACCTCAAGGGAGGTAAGTTCTATGAATACAAATATGGAAGGATATTTATGACATTAATTGTGTAATCTAGTCATTATTAAATTAATAAAAAAGAATCTTTGACTATTTCATATATTAATGTATTTGAAAATTTCATAATCAATGATTGATTACTAATAATTAAAGTGTTGCAAAATTAAAAATATAATTGACAATAATTATGTTTATTTTATTTTATTTTAGAAAATTCATCATTTATTTTATTTAATTCATCATTTATTTATTAATTTTCTAAAATAAATTATAAGTCAAAAGTAAAATATCATTTTTTTTGAATATTCATGTTTTGAGTTGATTCTTTTTATGATTTTTTTAAAAGCAAAGATAAAATTACTTACATTAAAAAGAAAAAAAGTAAAAATTTTAATAAGTAAAAATAATTTATGCAAGTAGAGAAATACTTGTGACAGAAAAATATTAATAAATATTAAAAATTTATTTATTTATTTATTTCATAAGTCAAGAATAAAATATCATGTTTGAATACTTATTTTTTGATTTTATGATTTTTTACAAAATGAAGTTAAAGTTACCTAAATTTTTTTTTTTTTTTTTTTTAAATAACTAACAAAATACTAAGGATTGTTATTAGTAAATATAATTTATGAAAACAAAGAAACACATGTAATAGATAAATGTTTGATAAATGACAATTTTATTTATTTTCTACCTCCAACTGATGAATACTAATGGATATGACAATTTCATCTCTTTATTTATTATCTAAAAAGAGTCATAAATCAAAACTAAGACATCATATTTTGAGTTGATTCTTGTCATAATTTTTTAAAAGAATGAAGTTAAAGCTACTTAATTTTAAAAAGTAAAAAAAAAAGAAATATAAAAAATGTATTTATGCAAATAAGGAAATACTTATAGTCGGTGAATATTAACATATATGACAATTTCATTTATTTATTTATTTTTCTAAAAATGGCATACATCCAAAGTAAATATCATGTTGAGTATATGATTTTTATAATTTTAAAAAATGAAGTTAAATTTCATTTGTCTATTTGGTTTCTAAACAAAGTTATAAATTAAAAGTAAAATATTATTTTTTGAATATTTAAATTTTGAGTTGATCATTTTTATGATTTTTTAAAAAAATAATGTAGTTAGAGTTACTTAAATTAAAAAATAGAAATAATAAAATATTAAGAAGTTATATTTTATATCATGATAATAAACTTATGCTCTTAAATTTGTTCGTTTTTATCTCTAATTCTCGGCAAACCTTTTGGTGTTTAAATATACGTTTTCTTTACATATTATCAGCATTAGAGTCGTATATTTTTATGAACCATTTTTTATTCTCTCTTCAGTTCTCGCTCAACTTGCATTTTTCATGGGCATCACAGGGTAAATCACCATTCAGCTTCTTATAAATAATGTTAGGATGGGTCGGCTAAAAAAAAAGTCATTTTATTTCCGTGACACATCTACTCGACTTGTAAGTTCTCCGATTAATTCTTTCACAACCCTAGTAGCCAAGAGTTGATATCTCATTCTAACTTAAGATTTTTATGGTTCTTGAGTGCGGGAGAATCATGAATTGAGGGTTTTTGTCGACTCTTTGATCTTAGAAAACAACGGTGATTTTCTTTTCCAGCGATTTCGGTAAGTATCATTGATACAAATTCATTCTATTAATTGATTTATTGATATTTTTAACCAGAGTTAAAATCTTATTCTAACCTAAGACTCTTGTGGTTCTTGAGTGCAGGAGAAACAAGAACGAAAGGTTTTTCTCGATTCATTGATCTTAAAAATGGACGGTAATTTTCTTTTTTGATGATTTTAGTAAGTAGTAGTGGTACATATCCATTTTATTAATTAATTGATTGATATTTTTAGCCAAAATTGAAATCTCATTCTAACTTAAGATTCTTGTGATTCTTCAGTGTAGGAGAATAAAAAACGGATGGTTTCTGCCCACTCTTTGATCCTAGAAATGGATAACAATTTCTTATCAGCGGAGAGACTAGCGGATGAGACAGTAGGGGAAGAGATAAAGGAGGAGAGGGCGGCGATGAATACAAAGAATCCGCAAGAAGTAGAGATGGATACAAAGAATCCGCAAGAGGCGAAGGTGGATATGAATTTCTCATTCTCAAAGAAGGAAAATAATGACCTGGTTGTTTAAAGTGAACATCCTGGTTACTATGCAAGGTCTCACGCCAACCAGATTCTGGCCTTTTCTTTGCACTAGGACTGTTTTCATATCGTTGGTTCAGAGGGGAACTAATGAAGGAGATGTCTAAGAGAACCTTGGCTAAGAAGATGGGGGAAGAGGCAGAGAGAACCATGGCTGAGACGGTGGGGGAAGAGATGAAAGAGGAGGGAACACAAGTGGCGGATGTGGATATCGATTTCTCATCGGCGGAAGACGCAATGGGGGAAGAGACAAAGGAGGATGGGGCGGAGGTGGATATTGATTTCTCATCGGCGAAGGACATGGTGACAGGGAAGGTGGATGATGAGATGAAGGAAGAAGGGCGGATGTGGATACAAATAATCCGGCGGAGGCGGCAAAGGAGGAACGCTCTGGTAATCATTCACCCCGTAAATCCAATCCTACCTGAATTGGGATGAATGTGGTGAATAATGGATCGTCATATACGTACCAAAGTGTTCCTCTTCCGCCACCTCGATCGGATTATTTGAATCCACATCCGCAGTCTTTTCCTTTGTCTCCACTCCACCTTCTCTGCCATTGTGTCCTTTGCCAATGAGGAATTGATATCCACCTTTGTCCCCTCCTTCATCGTCTCTTCCCCCACCGTGCCCTCTGTCGATGAGAAATTGATATCCACCTCCGCCTTCTGCGGATTCTTGGCATCCACTTGCGTCTCCTCCTCCTTCATCTCGTGCCCCACCATCTCATCATGGTTTTCTTTGTCTCCTCCCCCACCTTCTCAACCAAGGTTCCCTTCGATACCTCCTTCATTAGTTCCCCCCTCTGAACCAACGCTATAAAAGCAGTATTAGTGCAAAAAAAGATCAAAATTTGGCTGGCGTAATCCTTGCATGGTAATCAGGATGTTCGCTTTAAACAACCAAGTAATTCTTTTCCTCTATTGCCAATGAAAAAATTCAATGCTCTTTCATTGAGAGTTGAGAATCACGAGGAAGAGATAATTAGAAAATCAAAGGCATAAGCAGCGATAAAGGAAATCACATAATAGGATTTTGGAGAAAACTAAAAAAATAGCTTCTCGTATGAAGAGTCATGAGTCAATTAGCACATCACATATGTCTGACAAAATAATTGCCCCTTTGCTAAGTCGTGACATGTTGAAGAAGTCGTCATCATTTCTTTGCAGAGGATGAAGAAGTGCTGACATGAAAGAAAACCAGTTTAATTCTATATTTATTTCCAGCCAAGTGATTGTTTGATCATTATATGTTACAATTATTTTATGTTGGATTAGTTATCTATTATCTGCTCCACTAGAGATATTAATTTTCAAGCATACTAGTTAGTCGAAATTAATATTTTGTTTAAAATGCTTCTACAATATTACAAATCACACTATATGCTTTGTTATTTTGTTTTATAATGATTCTGATCGTTTAATCCATAACATTGACCAAGCATTATGAGTTTTTTCTCCTAAACATATATAATACACTGATTAATTAATATAATGATGATCTGATTAATTTATTCCCTTTCCTCATTAAATTTATATATATATTATTCATTCTATGTAATTAAAAATATTAATGTCATGGAGTTTTAAATGTTACAGGTGAAACTTTAGAATATTCTCATGAACTTCTAGTCGTAAAATTCAAACTCCATAATATTAATTATTTCTTAAATATACAAAGCTAAAAAGTGACTAGATATCTCAACCTAGAATTTCTTAAATATAGTAAGCTAAAAAGTGATTAGATGTCTCAACCTAGAATCAGGGGCGGAGGCATCATATACTTAGGGGGTTCATCCGAACCCCCTTCGATGGAAAATATTACTATTTATACATGGTTAAAATTATTTTTTAGATATGTCTAATAGATGTCGAATCCCCTTCCACTAGTTCATGTGTTTACTTATTTTGAATCCCTTTATTAAAAATTCTGACTCCGCCACTGTGCTACACTATAAAATTTGACACAACATCATTAAGAGCATCAAAAGCGAAGCCCTCCTCACTAAAGAGATTCATAATATCTTTCATAGGATGACAAGTGTAAGATTCAGATGGGTGCAAGTGTAAAGATCCAAGATTGGTTCAATTCTCATATCAAATAGTAGATGTACCATGCTTAGATTTCCATCACAAATGTTGTTCAATACTATCCTTATTTAGTAGCATGTGTTTTCAGGCTTGAGAATCATTTTTATAGTACCAGAGATATAATCTATTTCTTACAATATTTATTTTAAAGAATTGAACAACAAGTTATTTTGTGTACTACACCTCCACCATAGTTTAGCACATAAGGCTAATGAAACATAACCCATGAATCTAAAATCAAGATTCTCTTTCTCCTATGGGAGACAATTTTTCAATCCATTTTGACTAGTATTTACTCTTACCCAATTTCTTGTTGCTCTATTACAAAAGTCCTGTATAATTCCTCAACAACACATATAGGGAGAGTAGTAGCAGACAATACATAAATACGCATGCTTTGAAGAACACTAATAAAGATAACTTATTTACCACTATAAGATATCATTTTTCCTTATTCAAGCTTGAAGCTTTTCTTTAACTTTGCCAATCAACTCAGCCTAATGTTCTTTTCTTTTTCTAATATGAGTAATAGAATAGGTAAGGGGCACTCCTAGCATAGATTACCATTCTAACTTGTCTTTGCTGGTAGATAGATGCGCTTAATTAGTTACCTGAATTAAAGAGGACTCTTGAATAAGTTGACTTCCCCTTAAATATATCATAGGGAGAGAACCCCTAACAATTCATGTACATTATTCCACCTGAGAAGAAATTATTGAAGCATCATTTTGATGTAAATAATAAAAGTCTTATCTTTATTCAGTTTCTGACCTGATTGCTTTTCATACTCTTGTAAAATAGTCATAATTTTTCTTAAGGAGTAACTATGAGTATAAGCAAAGATAATTGTATCATCTGCAAATGCTAAATGGTTAAGATTAATACTCGACTTAAGCATGTCAAAAGATGATGATGTTAGTTAACCCCCAGTCCTTTAGTAAGGATGTCAGCAAGTTGCATTGTGGTGCAAAGGTACTTGGGACTGATGAAGTTGGATTTCACTTCTTCTTGAATGAAGTGGCAATCAATGCCTATGTGCTTTGTGCGTTCATGAAAGACTGAATTTACAACTATTTGTATAGATGATTTGTTGTCTGTAAACACCTTGATTGGATCAGTAACTAGAAAATTCAGTTCAACAAGTAGCCCTGCCAACCATACCAATTCAGCTACAAGATCTGCTAGGCTTCTATACTCTGCTTCAGCAGAGCTTCTACTAATTAACAATTTGCTGTTTTTTGGTCTTCTAGGAGATCAAGAATCACCAAGCTTTACTATATATTCTGTTACTGATCTTCGTGTGTTGGGACATGAGGCCCAAGTCACAATATCCAGTGAGCTTAATGAGATCGGTTCCCTTTAAGCAAAATTCCAAGGCTTGGGGATTTTTTTTAACATATCTCACAATCCTCACGGCAACCTCCCAATGTGAGGTTTGGGATGTTGCATAAATTGACTTAATACATGCACACAAAAGGAAATATTAGGTCAGGTACAGTAGCTTCCCAATCAGCCTTTGTGATATCTTCTAACTATGATATCTTCTAACTATGAATTAGCAATACTACCAATGTGTTGATCATACTCCACACTAGTTAGCTTTTGATTGAATTCTAAAGGAGTACTTGCAACCTTTGCTCCACTTAATCAAGCTTCTGAAATGAGTTGCAAGGCATATTTCCTTTGATTCAGTAATACCCCTTTCTTTGACTTCAACACCTCTATCCCCAAGAAGTATTCGAGATTTCCCAAGTCTTTCATCTTGAAGTTCTTATGCAGTGTAACTTTTGCCTCTTGAATCATTTGAGAGTTATTTCCAGTGATCAAGAGATAATCAGTATACACTAAAATCACAACTATGTCATCTCTTTCCCTTTTAATGAACAAGGAGTGGTCATGGACACTTTGAGAGTAATATGCTAATAGTAGTGCTTCAGTAAGCTTGATGTTCCATTGTCTTGATGCCTGCTTGAGACCATAGAGTGACTTCCTCAGCTTACATACTTTATTCTCTCCCTTCCTCTGGAAGCCAAGAGGAAGGTCCATGTAGATGTCTTCAACTAAATTACCTTGTAAGAAGGCATTGTTGACATCCATTTGGTAAAGGTCCTAGCCATGTGAAGCTGCTAGACTGAGGAATGGTTCTGATGGTAACCATTTTTTCAACTGGAGAGAAAGTGTCATGATAATTAAGGCCTTCTGAGTGTATCCTTTTGCAACTAGTCTAACTTTGTACCTTTCAACCTCACCATTGGACTTGTATTTGATCTTGTACTCCCATTTTGAACCAATTTCCTTCTCACCTGGTAGTATGTCAACAATGGCCCAAGTAACATTGTCTTCTAAGGCTAGGATTTCTTGCTGCATGGCATCCATCCACAGCTTGTCTTGAGATGCTTCCTGAAAATATTGAGGTTCTATTAGTTGCTGAAAAAGCATGTAAGTAGGACTTTTATCCTGGGGATACATTGTCATAACAAACATGGTTAGTAATAGAATGAGGATTAGATTTCTTGGGCACAACAAAGTCTTTGAGCCACGTACACAAGTGGTTTGCACTATCTGTGTGTCTTCCTTGGACCAACATTCACTAAAGGCATCTCCTGTATGGGAGCAACAACTGGATCACCGCGTCCTGTAGTAGTAAATCAACAAAATTCTACATAGGAACTTCTTCTTCAATAGGATCTGAGCTTGGTTCTGTGACATGTGCAGGAGAATCAACAGAAGGACACAAGTCTTATATTTGCAAGTCATCATTCAGACATGGATCCTGACTGGAAGCATCATCTATATGATCTGTGAAGGGTAAAAACAAGGGATATGGACCCTCATTGTGAGATTTCAAGTCCATAATAGGAAATACCCCCTCTTTGAATACAACATCCCTACTGATAAACACACTCGGCAAAAACTTTGATTCAATAAATATATATACAAGTATTGATACCTCTTAGAACAAATTGAATATTTAGTCTAGTGGTTAAGGGGTTACGAAAATTTCATGAGGTTGCGAGTTCAAGCCCAACTAGTCTCGTAATTATTTTTTTATTACAAACATCGACACTCCTTAATGAAAATTCTGACACCGCCACTGTATATATGTTGAAAGGTTACCAGAATGGGTTAACTTATTACATGTAGAAGACCTAATAATTAGTCTAGTAGATGTAGCACCATCCTAATCTTTAGCAAGCTCATCTTTTACGTAGTCAGGTGGGGATAGCAAAATGGTAGTCGTGTCATAATTTGCTAGCCTAGGGCCTTGCTTAGCTAAGAATATATATGTGCTACGTAATTTCCTTGCCTGAAGCTATAGCGGACCACTGAATTTTGCAACTTACCTACATTCTGAGATAATAGAATCATAAGGTAGTTTGACATCGTCTAAGATGTCAGACAAGTCTGTTTCGATCTCAAGGGGGCCTACTTTAAGAGACTTTGCTAAAATTAGGCCAGTGGAAGGCTTCGATTTCGGCCATTGTATGATTATGAGCCGTAGAGAAACTTGCAACCCAATCGCCCGTATGATTCCGGATAACTCCACCTATACCAACAGTCTTACCCACCTGGTAAAAAGCTCCATTGACATTAAGGGTGTGTTTGGTATGAGGAAAATGTTTTCTAATTTTTTCATGTTTGGTTGGGTTAAATGTTTTGGAAAATATTTTCCAAATCAACTTATTTTTCTCAAATTTAAGGAAAATGACTTCCCTTCAAAACTTACGGAAAACATTTTCCAAAAACTCTCTTCCAACTTCAAATTACAATTATTATTTTTTGTTGAAAAAAATAATTTATTTTGTCTCTACCCTCAAACCAGCCCCCGCCCAACCACCCCCCCAAAAAAAATAAAAAAAATTTAAAGCTTGTTTTTAAATTCAATTTTTTTACCCCACCCCCTCCCAAAAAAATATTAAAGTTGTTTTTAAAAGATATTTCTAATTTCAATTTTTTATTTTTTTACCCTCCACGCCCTACCCCATCAGCCCCTTATCATCCCCCACCCCACTACCCCCCATCAGGGGCGGATCTACCGTGTGTCCAGGGGGGTCATCCGACCCCCCTCAGAAAAAAAATTACACTATATATAAGATCAATTTTTTTGTGTACGTGTATATATTTAAAATTGAACCCCCTGAGCATATGTCAAAAGAGTAGCTCAATGGTTTATGAGGTTCAAGATTTCGCCTATGTGAGCTTTGGGTCACGGGTTCAATTACAGGCAACAACATTTTTTTTATTTGAACCCCCTTGATAGAATTCCTGTCTGCGCCACTGCCCCCCATCAGCCCCCTATCATACCCCCACCCCCTTCAAAAAGAAAAAAATTTAAGTTTGTTTTTAAAAAATATTTTCAATTTCAAAATTTCATTTTTTCACCCCTACCCTCGACCCCCCCCTCCCCCCCCCACCCCCCCAAAAAAAATTAAGTTTATTTTTAAAATATTTTTTCAATTTCAAAATTTCATTT
>JAJOOR010019431.1:0-23076 GCA_036250505.1 Solanum acaule | reverse complement strand
ACTTATGCATTTTCCCAAAAAAAAATTATATAAAGACTTCTGATACGGCTTCTACTTCTAAAGGTAATTCAGAAGCTCAAATTATTTCTACTCATGTGCAAAGGCCCCCTGAGATTCGAGATTTTAAATTTAAATCATTAAATGATTTAGAAGAACTTCTTTATAAAAAAATTGTCAGGTTTAAGCGCAAAGCTTATTGATTTGTCAGACAATTTTGCGGATGAAATGAAAAACACTTTTGATTTTAAAAATCATGTTTCTTTAGAATTTAATAAACTTCGTGGTTATCCCAAAAAGAATAGTAATACTAAGTATGCCCATAAACCAAGCATGCATACCTATTATTATTCCAGATCAACTCCTCAAGATGTGTTAATAGAGGAACGAGACTGGAATCAGACTAATACCTCTTATAGTGGGTCTGAAATTTACGAATGGAATCTTGATGGTTTGACTGATAGACAATTAACTATTCTTGTTCATAGAATGCTTATGTATGCAACTATTTGTAAAAGTGTTAAAAACACAAATAGAAATATTTGCAAAATGATTATTGCAGGTTTTACTGGCCAACTCAGAGGTTGGTGGGATAATTATATGAGTATTGAGCAAAAAGCAGCAGTGATAAATGTTATTATTGATAATGAAGTCTTTGATAACTTAGGCATAACTCTAGTAAAAAATAGAGAAGACGTTGTTTATACTTTAGTCTTAACCATTTTAAAACATTTTAATAGTAGATTTACCAATCAGTATAAGACTGTTCGTACCTTATTAAATGGTCTACGCTGTAGAACCTTATTATATGGTCTACGCTGTAGAACCTTATTAAATGGTCTACGCTGTAGAACCTTAGGTGAATTTAGATGATATAAAGATACTTACATGAGTAGGGTCATGAAATTTCCTGAAAATAGTTATGAGCATTGGAAAGCTAAGTTTATAGATGGCCTTCCCCCTTTATTTGCCGAAAGAGTTAGAAAAGCTTCGAGAACTAATCATGGTGAAATTCCATATAAGAATTATACTTATGGTAAGCTGATAGGAGTTTGCACTCAAGAAAGAATAAATTTGTGCAATGAATTAAAATTGTCTAGACAACTTAAGATGGATAAGCTTAAAGAAAGATCTCAGTTAGGAGACTTTTGTGCCCAGGATGATTTACCTGATACTTCTGCTGATAGCGACAAGAAGACATATAGAGATTCTAACCCTGATAAACCTTATAGGAAAAAGAGGTCTAGATATAGATCTAAGGAAGAGCGCGACGCTAGAAAAGCTTTTCGTAAGTCTAATAGATTTATCAAAAATAGGTCTAAGCGTGATTTCGCTAAAATCAAGTGCTATAGATGTGGAAATTTCTGTCGCATAACACCAAATTATAAGGTTGAAAAGTTGAAATTCTTAGAACTTGATGAAGGAGTTCATGATAAGATTTATAGTTTGTTATATACTTCTGGTTCTGAGTCTGATTATGAGTCTGAATAAGAAGTTGATTTGCTTGATATATCTGATAGTAATCAGCATGATAAAACGAATGCTTGCAATACATGTCATGGTAATATATGTTCTTGTGAAAATGATGAATTTTATAAAATGCAATCTCAATTTCAAGATTTAAATGTAAATACTATTACATCTGATAATGTGATAGAACTTTTGAAATAAGTCACTGATAATGATCTTCGAGAAAAAAATATTCATTTAGATGCAAATAATAATGCTAGTTCAAGTTTCTCAAAAAAATCAGAAAAACAAAAGAATGATTTTCAATTTGAATATGTTGCACCTTATTGATTGTCTGAAATTAATAACAGATTTAATAAACAGACTACTCATACTAGAGATTCTTCCTTTGATGATTTGAAAGATGAAATTGAAAATTTAAAAAATGAGATTAAATCTCTTAAACAAAATCAAATGATTTGTGATCATAGACTTACTCAGATGGAAATTATTTATAACAAAGGAAAAAATATTGTTGAAGAAGATGCTCTTGCAAAACCTATTAATCTTGATCTTAGACAAGTATGTTTTTAGGAATGATGCAAATAGTTACTGCTCATAAATGGTATATTAAATGCACCATCTTGATTGATAATAGTTTTTCAATAACTGATATTGCTATGATTGATAGTGGAGCCGATGTTAGTTGTATTCAAGAAGGTCTTGTACCTACTAAATATTTTGAAAAAACAACTCATATGGTTAAATCTTTTTTGGACATGCTTTAAATATAAAGTATAAATTACCTAATACACGTATTTGCCAAAATAAAGTCTGCATTTCACATTTCTTTTTTTTGGTTAAAAATCAGTTATACCCTCCAATCATACTTGGAACCCCCTTTATAAATGCTATTTATCCATTTACTAGCATAACTGCTAAAGAATTTACTGCTACTTATGAAAATAGAAATATAAATTATACTTTTATCACTGATCCTATTTCTCGTGATATAAATGTTTTGATTAATATGAAACAAAGGCATGTTGATTCTTTGCAACTAGAATTATTTAGTATAAATATATTTGATACTTTGAAATCTACCAAAGTACAGGAAAAATGAAAATGATCTTTGAACAAATTACAATTGATATTTGTGTTGATCATCCTAGTGCTTTTTGAAATCGAAAAAAGCATATTGTTACTCTTCCATATGAAGATGAATTTTCTGAGAATGATATTCCTACTAAATCCCATCCTTGTCAGATGAACACCGAATTGGTAGAATTCTGCAAAAAAGAAATTGATAATTTGTTACAAAAGGGTTTAATAAAACCTTTAAAATCGCCGTGGTCTTGCACAACCTTTTATTTTAATAATGCTGCTGAAAGGAAACAAGGTGTCTCTAGATTGGTTATCAATTATAAACCTTTAAATAAATATTTAAAATTGATTAGGTATCCTATTCCCAACAAAAGAGATTTATTGTCTAGATTATATGATGCATATATATTTTCAAAATTTGATTTAAAATCAGGATATTGGCAAATCCAAATATTTGAAGAGCATGCTTATAGAACAACTCTTAATGTCCCATTTGGACAATATGAATGGAATGTTATGCCATTCGGTTTGAAAAATGCTCTATCTGAATTTCAGAAAATCATTAATGATATTTTTAATCCATATTAAAAAAATTTCATTGTTTATATTGATGATATTTTAGTATTCTCAAAAACGTTTGAAATGCATATTAGGCATTTTGATATCTTTAAGAAAATTGTTATATAGAATGGTTTGGTCATTTCTAAATAAAAAATGAGCTTATTTCAAACTGAGGTTCGATTTCTAGGACATCATATTTGTCAAAAGAAAGTTACCCCGATTCAAAGATCAATCGATTGTGCATCAAAATTTCCTGATGTTATCACTGATAGGACTCAATTGCCAAGGTTTTTAGGGAGTTTAAATTACATATCCCTTTTTTATAAAAAAATTATCTCGTGATTTGGCCCCTTTATATGACAGGCTGAAAAAAGATTATAAATCACCTTGGACTGATAGTCATACCACTTTGGTAAAAGATATTAAACTTCAAGTTCAATCTTTACTATGCTTAACTCTTGCTAACCCTGTTTGGCAAAAAATTATTGAAACATATGCGTCTAATATTGGTTATGGTGGGATATTAAAACAAATAAATCCCAACGACAAAAATGAATATTTAATTAGATTTCATTTTGGAAAATGGAGTGAGGCCCAGAAAAAATATGCTACGATGGCTCATGAAATGTTGACCATTGTTAAATGTGTATTAAAATTTCAGGATGATTTATATAATCAAAAGCTTTTGATAAAAACTGATGCTCAATCTGTTAAATACATGTTTAACAAAGATTTTAAACATGATGCTTCAAAATTAATATTTGCTAGGTGGCATGCCCAGTTAGCTCCTTTTAATATCGAGATTCAATATAAAAAGGAAAGTGACAACTCTCTTCCGAATTTTCTGTCTCGAGAATATTTAAATTCATAATGAGTTTTTATACAACTTTTATTGATGAAAAAATTTTAGTTACTATTTTAAAAATAATTCCTCTTAATAAAAATTTGTAGGAATTAATAATATGTGAAATTATCAATGATATTATTAGAGAAGATTTCTCTATACATGATTATGAAGAAAGTGTTAGTATCGATGACGATAATTATTACAGTGACTATTATGATATATCCGAATAAAGCAAAGTGTTATGTTTGCAGGATGGACCCTCCTTGGATTACCAAGGGCAGAGGCAGGAATAATAATACAAAGGGAAGATCATACCCAGGATCGTTCTACGGATCCTCTTCCAACTCCCCAGTTATACAAATGAGAAGAAGGAGTTTGATAAACTCAAAAGTCTCTCAAAATGAGGCTTCGCCTTCAATACATCTAGAAGATATTCCAGAAAATAGTCTGTTATACGCATAACTATATGAATATTTGGCTCAAAAGCAAAGTGATACTTTAGCATCAATAGCTAAAGAAGATAATGATGATATTAAATCTTATGAGAAGTTATCAAAAAAAGAAATGGTATTTATTTTAGAAAACTTTGAAATTCAGAGAAAAGAAGAACCCCTGGAAGATATTCCAGCGATACCTAATCAACGATTTATATTTCCTGGGTGAGTCATACAAAATCCGATCTTATTATGAGACCATTCTGATAAGCACTGATAGTGTTGAATTTCAAAAAATTTCAGGATACAATACCAGTGAGAATGTTTATAACTTCTCTAATATGATAATCAAACAGATTATATCTGTTGAAGATTGGGATATATCCACTATGAAAGAAAGACAAATCTGCCTAAACAAAATCTCTATGAGTTTCACCTACTGGACTATATTCAGGCTTTCGATAAAGTCCTCTATTACAATAATGATAGACATAAACATACGTGGTTTATAAAAATATGTATAAAGATTTTTGCAGGACCAATTTCTAATTGGTTTTTAAATTGGTGGTCATACCACTGCTCAACTATAAAAATTTTGCCTGATCCATTTCTTAAATTATATAAAGAATGGGTTAAAGTCTCACCAGATCTTAATGAGTTATATCATACAAATCATATCTACTATATAGAAAAAATAAACCAAATTTATTTTTTCATTGAATTTTCTATTCCGTGGATTCACAAATGGACCCCGAAAGTGAGATTCACCAAGGAGCAAATTCCTTGTTTATACAGAACTTTTTATAATAATTTTTGGGACAAATTGATGAAGAAAGATCCCAAAACAAAAACGTTATATGGACAAGAACTGATGGATCTTACTGCAAAAAAGATTCAAGAATATTGTATTACTCCTCAAAAGAGAATAATTGCTGATAACTCGATCAGGCATATTGCCAGAAAAATATCCATTCAAGATGGAGATAAAGAAGAAATGATCAATAGCTATTTGGAGGAAGTTAAGAGGAGTCTGCTTCTCAATATCACTTAATATGAAAAACCGGACACTTCTATGAGAAGTGAGACACGCGATGATGATATTCAAGAAGCTCAACCTAGTGAGTTAGAAAAAGCTACGTCAGAAGATACCATGAGAAAAGCGGAAAATTGCTTCCAAAAATTAAAAGAAATTGACAAATTGTGAAGTCATCTCTACAATAAGAGCCATCATCAACAGTAGATACACTATTGATCAACAATAGATACACTGTTTAGGGACATATGGGACCCAATATTACTGTACAAAGATTCAAAATGTTTTTTTCTTCTTTCTATATATTAGTTTGTTTTTCAGTTTGTTAGACAGAAATTGAGGAACCCTTCTCTCTACTTTCTCTCTCCAATTGTAAATCTCTCAACCTGTAAAGTTTTCAGTTCACCGGATACTGGCCGGAGGTTAATAAATCTTGTATAGTTAGCTCATAGGCATTGCAGTCGGCCATCTGTACAAGGTATTATATTTTTTCTTTTTTGATTTCTTCATATATATAATAATAATAATAATAATAATAATAATATATCCTATACATTTGTTGGCTATTTTATAAATTAGGAGTGTTCATGATTTGGTTTGGATCGGTTATTAGTTAAAATAATCAAAATCAAATCAATTTAATCGATTTTTAAGTTTCTAAAATCAAATCAAATAAAAATAATAATCGTCCGTTTGATTATTATCGGTTTGGTTCGATTTTTTTGGTTTGAAAGTAATAAGTTTGTTGAGGACATACACATCTCGATATACACAAACACCTAGTACATGAATAATTCACAAAAAAGCTATTACATGAACTAAGTGATTCATCCAATTTACCAAGTTTCAGAAACTAAAAAAACTCATTGTCGATAGCATAAAGTTGGGAGAAAATAATCAAATGTCCCTCTAATCTATTAGTCAATTCTCAACTACACACGAGGGTCCTATTACCTCCCTAAACATTTTAAAAGTAAAATATATACCCCTTAAAATGTCTTATCCAAACTTGTGTTATGTAGTGGTCTGCATGCGCTGCCACGTAATATTTATTATTTTTTTAAATAAAAATATTAGTATTCTTTTTCTTTATTCTATTTCTCTTTTTATATTGGTTTTGATTTTCTTTTTCAGCCCTTTTCTTCTTTTCTTTGACAGTTGAAAGACCAATATTGAAATTTTAAGTTTCATATGTTACCTCATAAATTTCACTTTTCTCAATCTTGAGTTGAATTATCTTTTTTGGTTATTTCCAACTTTCGTATACAATTCTTTCAATCTGAAGCATTTAAATCTTTTTCAAAATTACTTTGTGGGTCACATATTATTGGATATTTATCATCTTCGAAAATTTTAGTTTCTTAATCTGGGTGAAAATAATATTATCAAAGATATTTCATGATCGAAAAATTAACGAAGCTGCAAAACTTGTACATGCATATGAACTTGTTTCTCCGACAGAAATTGTTAACATAGCCAATTTTGAACATTCAGATTGGCGTTTAATGGATTTTTTCTGATGAGTATATCGCGAAGTTTGAAAAACCGAATGATATGAAGTTTATTTGGATGAGAGATACAAATTTGATCGGTGAAATCCTTGAAAGTTTTGAGGATTTTCTAAGTCTTGAATTGTTTTGGCTTACAACGATTTGAAATGAAAAATTCCATCTGGGTTGTTTATGTTGAAGAATTTGACGTTGATGTGTTTATACAATAATCAAATTTCGGATCTGATTTGAATGTGGGTTTCTTCAATTTTGTGTTTTTTTTTACTTCTTGTGGTCGAAATAGTAAAAAAATTACTCAGCAGTTGAAAACTTGAAAAACCCTTCTCAGATACCTAAATAGAAATCGTTGAGAATGTAAGGTATAAAACACATTCAGCGAATGCATTATTTGAGTAAAATTCAGTTTCTTCTTATTTATTGTTGAAATTTCTATATTACCCCTTCCGTTTAAATTTATTTGTCCACTATTTTTATAATATATTTATTTATTTCATTGTAAAAAAAAGGCTAACCAGCTTTTGTCCAGGAAGCACAACAAAAGAATAGTAATAGGCAGAAGCAGTGGTAAGAAGGCCTATCTCAAGTGAAATAAATAACAATAGCATTCAGTTGTCTTCACAACGGGGCAACAACCCTGATTTTGCACTTTTGACAGCAAGAGAAGAGTCCTCCTCCTCACAAGGACCGACTCCTTTAGGTGCGAGGTGCGATCAATCGCGAAAAGTCAGTAATAAAGAATCCGCTATCCGGTAAGCGAAGGAAAGATTACTTTTATAATATCAAGAAAAGATAAATATTTCATCTTTTATAAAAATGTCATGTCGTTGAAAACTTGAAAAACCCTTCTCAGATACCTAAATAGAAAGAGTTAAGAATGAAAGGCATAAAACGAATTCAGCAAATGCAATGTAACACCCCGCCTTTTTGAAACGTATAAAATTACTCGTATCTTCACGAAAAGACCAGGAGGGTAGGTAATAAATTACAAATGATGTGGTATGTCATATTTTAAGTGTTCAAGGGTTGTATCTCGAGTTTTGAAGTTAGGTAAGTGGCAAAATGAAAGTTGGTGAAAGTTACCGTAAGTTCCTTTTTAAAGATTTCTCTGAAATTTGAGTCAAATGTCTCGGAGGTTTTCTCCCAATATATAAAGAGTTATGGGGTCTATGAGTCTAGTTTCCAACGCATCAATCTGTTTGTTCATACGACCTCATAATAGAGAGATATTTGTATTTTTGTGGGACTGCACAAGCAGACACGTGAGGTGGGGACCTAGGTCGGTGGAACTTTATATACATCTTCTTCTTCGACCTTTTCTTTGATTTTTTAACTAAGAACCAGAAAAATTAGATAAACCCATTTCTAGGATCAACTAAAGTATAGATTTTCTCGACTTAAGTCCTTGACGAAAGTTGTTCTACTCGTTGGGCTCGTCATCGTGATATAATTTTTTTTATCAATTATGTAGCATGTCACACTTTAGTATTGGGACAGCAAGGGTTTGGATATATTTGAAGGTTTTGAGGCGTATTACGAACTTAAGATCGAGGTAAGACCCTTCTTTCATCGACTCTAGCTTTTATAAGCAGCAAATATCAATTTGCGATGGAAATACATATATTTTATCGGATTGTCGTGGTATCTTCTATTTTTGTGTGTTGATTATGGTCCTGCCTTATTGTAGTATCGAGGGGGTTATGAGTAGAAGTCGTTAGGCCACGTGAATTCAGCGTAAAAAGGTACGTGAAGGCTATTCCCTACTTACGACATGTTTCCTTAAAGCTTAGGAGCAATGTAATTGGGTTGTTATCCTTGATATACTTGTAGTTGTTATTGTTGATTGTTGGCTACTCGAGTTGATATAATCCTCCCTTGTCGGGATTCTTATTCAGTTAGTAGCGTCCCTATATTGGACACGTCTTAGAGGCTATTTGAATAGGTTGCTTATAACTAAATTGCTCGCTTTTAGCGATTGAATTGTTATTGTTGCCCTTGGGGCTATTGTGGTTAGCTGCATGAATGTGATCTATGCCTAAAAGGGCTATGTTCTGCCTATGGGGCTATATGGATGCCTAAAAGGGCTATGAGTTGCCTACGGGGCAATATTGATGCCTAGAAGGGCTATGAGTTGCCTATATGGCTATATTGACGCCTAAGAAGATTATGTGCTTCCTACATGGCTATGTTGTTGCCTAAGAGGGCTATGAGTTGTCTATAAGCTTGTCGGCCGATGGCTTAGTTTTAAGCCGAGATATACTTGTTTGTTTTCTTGATTGTGTGTGGCTGCCATGCGCTAGTAGCAAATGGTTCAGTAGGGTCGGCTCGGGCCTGAGTTTTGGCATTAGGAGCCAGTTGCGCCCCTTGAGTTTGGGGCGTGACAAACTTGGTATTAGAGCAATGTCGTATCCTAGGGAGTCTGCAGGTCGTGTCTAGTCGAGTCTTGATTATAAATGTGTTGTGCACCACGGAATGGAAGTGGGAAATGATAGCTATAGATTTTGTGGTTGGTCTTCCCAAGACTTTGGGGAAGTTTGATTCTATTTGGGTAGTGGTTGATAGATTGACTAAGTCAACTCATTTTATTCCGGTAAGAATAGATTATAATGCTGAACAATTGGCTAAAGTTTATGTGAAAGAGATAGTGAGGTTGCATGGGGTGCCCCTTTCTATCATCTCAGATCGTGGTACTCAGTTTACCTCTAAGTTTTAGAGGAAATTACATGATGAATTGGGCAAACAACTCACTTTTAGTACAGCTTTCCATCCACAGACAGACGGGCAGTCGAAGAGGACAATTCAAATGTTAGAAGACATGTTGAGGGCATGTGTGATTGATTTTGGAGGACATTGGGATAAGTTCTTATCTTTGTGTGAGTTCTCTTATAATAATAGTTATCACTCCAGCATATATATGGCACCATTTAAGGCACTCCAGCATAGATATGGCACCATTTAAGGCACTCCAGCATAGATATAGCACCATTTGAGGCTAGTGATGTGAAACATTTGGGGGTTGATTTAGTGAAAGATGCTCAAGACAAGGTAAGGAGTATTCAAGCTAAGTTTTTAGCAGCCCAGAGTAGACAGAAGAAGCATGCGGATCATAAGGTAAGAGACATGACGTTTCAAATCGGTAAGAATTTTCTTCTTAAGGTATCACCCATGAAAGGGGTGATGAAATTCAACAAGAAAGGTAAGCTAAGTCCATGATACATAGGTCCCTTTGAGGTTCTTGAAGGTGTAGGACCGATGGCGTATAGATTGGCTTTACCTCCTGATTTATCGGAAGTTCATCCAGTATTTCATGTGTCCATGTTGAAGAAGTATCATGGTGATGGAGATTATATCATTAAGTGGGACTCATTTGTGTTGGACAAAGACCTCCAATATGAGGAGAAACCGGTTGCAATTCTTGATCATGATGTGCGTAAGCTGAGGACCAAAGAGATTAAGTCCGTGAAAGTTCAATAGAAGCATCGTCCAGTTGAAGAAGCTACTTGGGAAACTGAGAAGGACATGCGAGACAAGTATCCCCAATTGTTCGTCGATTCAGGTACTACTCCATTCCTTCCTTAGCCTATTTTTCCTAAGTTAGTCACTCGGGGACAAGTGATGGGTAAATTGGTATCTATTGTAATGATCGAGTTTCGTCGTTATAGAAAAGCCAACGGGGAAAGAATTTCAGTCGTAAAACTTTGTCGTAGTAACTTGAAATTTCTCATCCTAGTCCAAATTTGGATAAATTCAGAGTCATTAAAGTCTAGAGAAATCTGATAGCAATTCGGTGAACCAATTATGATTTTGATTGCATGAGTAGTTAGATAAGTCGTTAAGAAATCTGTACGACTTTACGGAATTGAATTCGGGTGAGTAGAACTCTCGAAATTGATCTTAGCGTGATCGGGTATTTTCTGAGTGTCGTTGGTGGAAGGTGTGTTGTGAAATGGGAGTCTTGAAAATTTTAAAATAGCTCACTGTTTCGTGCAATCCACTTTGGCGGTGATTTTTGTCGCTCTGGCGGGGCAGCTGTAGAACGGTGATGGCTACTGTGGCGGGGCAGACGCGACTTAAAGTCGTAAATAAACCCCAAAACATCTTTATTCTGTACTTTTCGGTTTTTAGAGTTAAGGAACGAACCCTAGGCGATTCTTGACAGTTTTCCACCATTCTTAAGGCTAAAGGTAAGATTTTAACTCCCCGAATCCGATTTTCGAACCGTAGAACATAATCTATGAGTAAATATCGATGGGGGAGGGTTTTGATCTAAGAAACTATGGTGGAAAAGCCCTAATTTGGATACTTGGGATCATGGGTATGATCTAGGCTTGTTAGAATTGTTAGTAATCCGGGTAATTAGTGATTGTTTATTGATTCCCGTATTATATTGATTGTTTGCAGACCAAGAACAAGCGGAACGAATACGGAAAGGGAAGGATCAAGTTTCTTAGGTTTTCAAGCTTGTTTCGAGGTAGGTGATGTTTGTGATTTTATGATTGTGTTATGTATGTTTGTCTTTGTTTCATTATGATGCATGTATGTATGCGAATATTGTATTATTGATCACACTTGTTGTAAAAGAGGATATATGACTATGAATGTCATGAATCATGACTTGGTTGTATGATTATGAGAATGTACTTTGTGATTGTGATTGTGGCTTGTTGAATGGATCGGGTGTTGCATTCCAACACACTAACTTGGATCGGTTGCCACGTTCCAGCATAATTATGAGATCGATTGCCACGTTTCAACATAATCATTGGATGGGTACCACGTTCCGATATGCTAACTGTTTGGGTTTGGGTTCCATAAGAGGACCAATGACTTGTCATAATTGTGTATCTTGAGAAATGTGAAGTTGTTCGTTGTTCGTAAATGTTGATAATATTGTATATGTTCGAAATATGCATGTGATTATATTGTTGTATTGATTTATGTATGTTACACTTAGTGGATAGTCGCGTGATCCTACCAGTACATTGTGATTGTGTACTGATACTGCACTTGCTCAATCTTTGTTGAGTACATGGCATATTCAGGCAGCTATTGACATACCTCGTTTAGAAGATCAGTGATAGTCGATCGAATTCAAGGGTGAGCCAATTCTTCCAGGCTGCCATGAGTTCTCCTTTCGTCTATGTCCACATTTCGGACGTTGACTTTTTAGTTAGTTAATAGTTCGTTAGTTGGGGTTGTGACCCTTTTTGTTTAGACTTTGGTTCATTGTTAGATGTTTTGGTACATGACTTTCAGGTTCTAGGTGCATTTTCCGCATTGTTTAGTTGTTAGATCTTTTGGAAGTTTATGGGAACTTCAGTTTTAGATATTATTCCTGTTATCGTATCCTTAAATATTTTATTTTTGGTTTAGTTGCTTGGTTTGGGTTGTAGTAGTGGTTCTCCCACCGAAGGGTTAGTGTGTGTGTCAATCACGACGGTCGGGGTCATGATATAACTTCTCCGTTCGATTTGGTTATTTTTGCGGTTAACTTTTAGTAAAACCAAAACCAAACCAAATAATATCGATTTTTCAAAATTTAAAATCAAACCAAATATCAAATTTTTTTATCAGATTGCGATTCGGTTTAGTTTTTATACCATAACCATGAACAACCCTAATCTCAATAATTAATTCCCTTGTCACTCCATGCAGATAATAATTACTAATTAGGAACAATATATTCATCTTAAATTGAGTATGTGTAGGGTTAGAAAATAAAATAGCAATAAGATACATTTGTTATAAAATAAAATATTGAAATAAAAGAAGAAAATGAGAGGAAGAAGCAGTAGCCGTAGAAAGAAGCCAAGGAGTAATTTCCCACTTTCTATATATGTATTGTTGCTGGGTAACTACCCTTTTATAGGGAAAGAATTACTTGGAGGAGTTAGCCTCCAACAGTAAAGTGGGACCCTTAACTTATATAATTTATAATATGATCCATAAACATACATTATTTACAACATTCTCTCTTGGATGTTTAGGTAAAAAAATGTCCATAGTTATTTGTAATACGTATTATTTGTTGCCTCATTAAAAATCATACCAGGAAAACCCAGTGGGATAAAACTTTGGTTAAGGGAAAAAGAGTGCAACACGTATTTACTCCTCCTGATGAACACATTATTTAATATCTCGAAGATGACGCATTCCATTTTTGTACCTCAGCTTCTCAAAGATTGAAGTAGGTAATGCCTTGGTGAACATATCTACTAAGTTATCACTGGAACGAACTTGTTGAACATCTATTTCTCCCTTCTTTTGAAGATCGTGAGTAAAAAAGAATTTTGGTGAAATATGTTTTGTTCTATATCCTTTGATGTATCCTTCTCTTAGTTGAGCTATACATACAACATTGTCTTCATATAATGTTGTTGGGGCATCTCGTTCTAAAGAAAGACCACATGTTTTCTGGATGTGTTGGGTTATTGATCTTAACCACACACATTCTCGACTTGCTTCATGGATGGTTATTATCTCTGCATGATTTGAAGAAGTAACAACCATAGTTTGTTTTGTTGAACGCCATGATATAGTTGTACCTCCACATGTAAATAAATAACCTGTTTCAGATCAACCTTTATGTGGGTCAGACAAATATCCTGCATCTGCATAGCCAATTAATTGTGAATCGAATTCGATTGAATAAAATAGTCCTATATCAATGGTCCCTTGAAGGTACCTAAATATATGCTTAATACCATTCCAGTGTCTTCGTGTTGGGGAAGAACTAAATCTAGCTAATAAATTTACAGAAAAAGATATATCTGGTTGAGAATTACTAGCAAGATACATCAATGCACCAATTGCACTAAGATATGGTATTTCAAAACCAACAAGTTCTTCGTCATTTTCATGAGGTCGAAATGGATCTTTATTAATATCAAGTGATCTCACAATCATTGGGGTACTTAATGGATGTGCTTTATCCATGTAAAATCTCTTTAAAATATTCTTAGTATATGTTGATTGATGAATAAATACTCCATTTGTAAAATGTTCAATTTGTAGACCAAGACAAAATTTTGTCTTTCCAAGGTCTTTCATTTCGAATTCCCTTTTCAAACATTCTACTGCCTTTGAAAGCTCTTCGCGAGTTCCAATGATGTTCAAGTCATCAACACATACAACTATAAGGATAATTCAGATCCAGACCTTTTAATAAATACACAAGGACAATTTAGGTCATTCTTATACCCTTCCTTTAATAGATATTCTCTAATGCGATTATACCACATGCGTCCTGATTGTTTTAATCCGTATAAAGATTTTTGAAGTTTTATTCAACAACTTTCCCGAGAATCTCTATATACTTCAGGCATTTTTAATCCTTCAGGAATTTTCATAAAAATGTCGTTGTCTAGTGAGCCATATAAATAGGTTGTAATGACATCCATCATATGCATGTCAAGTTTTTCATGAACTGCCAGATTTATAAGATACCTGAACGTGATTGCGTCCACCACAAGAGACTATGTCTCTATATAATCAATACCAGGTCTTTGCGAAAATCCTTGTGCCACAAGTCATGCTTTATATCTTATGAGTTTATTTTTCTCATTTCGTTTTCGCACAAAGACCCATTTGTACCGTACTGGATTTATACCTTTAGGTGTTCGGATTATCGATCCGAAAACTTTACATTTTTCAAGCGAAGCTAATTCAACTTGAATTGCATCTGTCCAGTTTGGCCAATCATTTCTCTGTCTACATTCCTCGACAAATTTTGGTTCAAAATCCTTATTTTGTTGCATTATTTCTATAGCAACAGTATAAGCAAAAATATTGTTGACAATTATATCATTTCGATTCCATATTTTTCTTGATGAGACATAGTTTATTGAGATTTCTTCATTATTTTCAGGCGCCTAAACCTCTCCCAAGGTTTCATCAATTATTACGTCTTCTTGCTCTTCTTGAGCAGGTTCTTTCATATTATGACCATCTTGATCGTTAGCTCCTTTCCTTTTTTGAGGATTTTTATCTTTGGAACCGATTGGTCTACCACGTTTTAAGCGTGGTTTAGACTTATTTGTATTAATTAATTATCCTATCAGGACGTCAACTCGAATTGGAGCATTAGCAGCTGGAATATGAGATTTAGTAACTCTTGATAGGCCAGTAAATGCATCTGGCAGTTGATTTGCAATATTTTGCAAATGGATTATCTTTTGAACCTCATGTTCACATTTATTTGTACGAGGATCTAAATAAGATAGTGATAATGCATTCCAATCTATTTCTTTTTTAAGCTGCTTATTTTCTCTCCATAATGCTGGGTATACTGATTCATCGAAATGACAATCAGCAAATTTTGCCGTAAATAAATCTCCAGTCATAGGTTCCAAATATTTTATAATAGAAGGAGATTCATACCCAACATATATCCCCAATCTTCCTTGGGGACCCATCTTTGTACGTTGTGGTGGAGCAATTGGAACATATACCGCACATCCAAATATTCTTAGATGGGAAATGTTCGACTCCTGACCAAAAGCCAATTGTAATTGGGAGACTTTATGATAGTTTGTCGGTCTGATCCGCACAAGACTTGCTGCATGTAAAATAGCATGACCCCATAATGAAATGGGAAGCTTTGTTCTCATAAGCATTGGTCTAGCAATTAATTGAAGACGTTTAATCAATGATTCTGCTAGACCATTTTGAGTATGAACATGAACAACCGGATGCTCAACTGTTATCCCAGTTGATATGCAATAATCATTAAAAGCCTGGGATGTAAATTCACCAGCATTCTCAAGACGAATTTTCTTAATTGTATAATCTGAAAATTGTGCTCTTAACTTTAATATCTGAGCGAGTAATCTCGCAAACGCCACATTGCGCGTTGATAATAAGCACACATGTGACCATCTTGTAGATGGATCTATTAAAACCATATAATATTTAAATGGTCTACATGATGGGTGAATGGGCCCACATATATCATCTTGTATACATTCCAGAAATGTTAGAGATTCAATTCCCACTTTGATTACTGATGGTCTAGTAATCAATTTGCCTTGAGAACATGCAGCACAAAAGAATTCCTTAAATTGAAGAATTTTATGGTTCTTCAGAGAGTGTCCATGTGAACTCTCAATTATTTTGCGGATCATATTAGAACTGGGATGGCCCAATCGGTGATGCCAAATAATAAAATCATTTGATTGAGTAAACATTTTGTTTACTATGGCATGTGTTTCAACCATATTAATACTTGTGTAGTATAAGCCGAATGAAAGAGCAAGTAATTTTTCAAGTATAAACTTCTTACCTGACATCGTTGTAGAAATATAAAGATATTCATTATTTTCATCAGTTGTAGTCTCAATGTGATAGTTATTTTGATGAATGTCTTTGAAACTTAACAAGTTTCTTTGAGACTTGCTACAATATAATGCTTCATTGATTGTCAAATTCGTTCCTCCGATAAGTACTAAATTAGCTTTTTCGGAGCCTTCAATTAATTTTGTACTACCAGATATTGTATTAACATTAGCTTCTTTCATAATCAAGTAAGAGAAATATTTCTTATCTCTTAATATTGTATGTGTTGTGGCACTATCTATAAGACATATATTATCATGATTGATTTTGGACCCAGCTGAAGACTGAGAAATTTCCATATTCTTCATAAAAATAAAAGATATTATAAGAACGTGAAAAACTAACAACATAAGAAACTCTACGAAATTATACTAAAAAAGTAGAAATTAGCAAGACTTAATGCCTTAAGAAAAAACATTTAAGAAGAACAACATAGTAGTAAACATAATAAAAAATAACAATTTATCTTTTTCATAATTTTATCCCAGTTAGATGATCAGTTCTTCAATCAATATTCTCATAAAACTCTTCAGCTTCCAAATGAGTAATATTTGGGAGGCCTGCAAAATCGTCATCTTTATAAGCAAGATTTGTCTTAATATCATCATATTTATTTGAGGGAGCTGCTTCATTATCATCATTCCGAAAAGTCAAGTGTGCCTCCACATTATTATCTTTTCTTTTGAGAGAGCCTTGATAAAGTTTTACAAAATGATCAGGCGTACGACATTCACGAGCCCAATGACCTTTCATACCACATCAGTGACAAATATTGATTCTACCTCGAGAAGGATTATTTTGAGAATTTTTGTTACTCTCATGTTTATTTCCACCATAATAACGATAATTATTTCGTCCTCTACCACGTCCACTTCCTCGTCCGCGACCATGGCCATGACCACGGCCACGTCCACGAGAATTATTTTCTCTTGATTCAGACTGATTATGTGTTGCTACAACATTCGCTTCAGGGAATAGAGCAGACCCAGTGGGACGGGCTTCATGATTTTTCAACAACAAAGTATTATTCTTCTCAGCCACAAGTAGGCATGTAATTAATTCAGAATATTTCTTAAACCTTTTTTCACGGTATTGTTGTTGTAACAACACATTTGAAGCGTGAAAAGTGGAAAAAAAATTTCAAGTAAGTCATCATCAGTGATAGTATCTCCACATAATTTTAATATGGAACTTATTTTATGAATAGTAGAATTATACTTAGTTACAGTTTTAAAATCTTGAAATCGAAGGTGTATCCACTCATATCGAGCTTTTGGTAACACTGTAAGGTTTAGGTGGTGATACCTGTCACGACCCGAGTCTACACCCTGGACGTGGCTGGCACTCAAAAACTATTGTTGGTCCCTAAGCGAACCCTCATCCTGGCTGACTACAAGTGGAAGACTAACTTAAGCATGCAAAAGCTTAAAACTGAACTAAAATTCAATAAACTCAACTTTGTAAAACATTAACTCAAATGAACAACTTAGAATAAAAATAATATATTCAACTCCCCATAAAATAGGCAACTTAAGTCTTTAAAACATTTAATAAAATAAATGATACAAACTTCTCAACTATACTGACTATCTATGAAGCCTCTAACTGTTAAAGATGGAAGTCGGGACAAGACCCACGACAAACTGAAAAGTAAATGAAATCCTCCGGAATCAAGGAGACTCACCATAGCTAACTCGAACTCTCGGATGTATCAATGAAGCTCATGTTGATGATCCTGAATACCTGTGTCTGCATCATGAAAAGATGCAGGCCAAACGGCTCAGTACGTGAAATGTACGAGCATGTAAGGAGAATTCTAAAACATAAACAGAAGCTTGAAACTTGATAAAAAGGAAACATACTTACCTCTTCTCAAACTTACTCAACTCAAGGAATACTCAAGGATACTCAAAACTACTCAAACTTACTCAACTCAGAAGTACTCAACGATAAGATACTCAATTCAGAGATAAGATACTCAACGATAAGATATGATATTCGACTCTGGGTACTCAACTCAATATAAAGCAATAATACACATGCAATATATGGAAAGCTTTATAAAATAGTAAAAACAACTTAGTTCGTTAAAGAAAATGCAATAACAAACTCAACTTTACTTATATAATAAAGTAATATAGTTTATGTGGGAGATTCTTTAACCGACAACAACCACTATGACCCTAAGTGGTGATACAACGTCTTGCCCACGCTGCCAGAATTGTCCTTTACTTTGTCGTCATATAGAACACTTAACTTAGTGGATCCACTAGCTTAACTTATGTGATCATCTAAAAAGTATGACCCATTAATACCCATGATGTCTATATGGTTTATGGAGACTTGAGTTAATATGAACTCGCATCTCCATATCGGTGCTCAATACTACTCTAAAAAATATACTTAGCTCATATGTTTTTAAAACAACTTCTTTCTTTGGTTTGAGATAATTACTCAAAACTTAGCTTAAAAGCTTTCTAGGAATCGATGTTCTCTTTCTTGTTCAAAACTCTTTTGGAAATCTCAATTTCCTCTCATCTTAAATGTGAAAACTTTTACTCTTGGGATTACTTAGTTCCCATATATCATTTTAAAGAAAATGAACTTTACTCTTACTCTTTACTCAACTTCAAACTTAAGTCTTAAAACAAAGTTTAAACATTTGTAAAAGACTTCTTAAAATATGGTTCATGCCGAATTATGGACATGAACGACTCAATGCAAGGTTTTTAATAACCATAGATAGAACTCAATACTTGGAACTCAAGAACTTCAATGATACTACTAATTTCAAGAATGCTCAACTCAGAGAGTTCATGTGGAATTATAAGCATGAACTACTCAACTCAAGGACTCAAAGATACTTCTCATTTCAAGATTGTTCGACTTATAATGTTCAAGCGAAATAATGGGCATGAACAACTCAACTCATGGACTTCATGGGTAATAGGTAGTAGTCCCATGATTAGGATTATAATCTCAAAGGCATTTGAAACTCAATACTCAAGACTTAGAACTTGAAGATACTATTTCTCTCAAAGATACTCAACTCATGGAGTTCATGCGGAATTTATGGGCATGAACGACTTGACTCGTAGGTCTACATAACATTATGGAACTCATGATACAACTCTTCTCATTCTGATACTTACTTACTCAAAACTTAACTCAAATTGATGATTGATCTCAAAGGATTCACAATTGAACTCAAAGACTTCCTTGAACTCTACTATTAAATCTCTCTTGAATATGAATTATGAATTCAAGAGTTATGGTTCATGATATGAAAGATCTCATGATGAAAAAGTAGACTCATGAATACATTCTCCTCACTCTCATGCTCACTTACTTGAGTCTTGAAACAAGTTACTAGAACTTGTAGAAGACTCCACAAAAGGACTCAAAGGGACTCTCTCAAAATGATCGAAGGAACTCTCAAGACCTAACTCTTAACTTTACCTTGAATTTGAATTATGAATTCAAGGTTATGATCATGTTATGAATGTTTTCTAGGTGTTTAGAAGTAGCTTAGAGCAGTTAGAATCGAAAAAGAGTAAAGGTGCACTTTAAACGAACTCAAACGGCGCAACCGACGACAAAGTGGATGGGGCAGGCGACCCTGGTGCTATGGGTGGAGCGGGGCGTCAGCCCCTAAACTTCAGAGGAGGGTTTGGGGCACTCTGGCTGGCGCATCGCGCCATGCCCCAACCCAGAAAATCCGACGAATTTTCCTTGCTCGTTTTCTCACCCTAACTCGCCTAGAATCGAACGGTTTCTTCCCTAATCACTTGGATTCGATTACTTAACATAAGTACACTCTAATATACTCAAAACAACACTCAAATTACTAAATTTCATCTCAAGAAATCATCAAAACCCCAACATAACAAGATTTAGAATGAACTTTAAGAACACATATCAAGAACTCATCAAGAACTCTAATCTTTCAACTTCAAGAATGAAATTTCACTGAAAATAACATGATTGGCGTGTGGGTGAACTAACCCAACACTATGGAAGCTTACATACATCTTAGGGATTAAACCCATGGCGAAAATCCGCAACAAAATGCAAGACTCTCGACGAACGCTTTGATCATCTCCTCTTTTCTCCTCTTTTCTCTTATTTTCTCTTCTTGAACTCTCAACTAAAACCCTAGGCTAATTTTAGGATTATAAACTGAACCTAATCAGATTAGACCCCTAAAATATTACTAAAAATGAATTAACTCTGATTGGGTAAGGTTTTACCAAGATACCCCTCTAAAATCCGGTTTTGACTTTTCTAATCTACACAACCCAACTTCGAATGGACATATCTCCCTCATACAAGCTCGAAATTGATAAAACTCAGTGGCGTTGGAAAGATAATTCAAAGGTCTTTCCTACGGTATCTGGTAGAACACCTAAATCATCCTGAGCTAGGAGTTATGGACATTTGAAGTCAACCCAAAACTCATACTTAGTTTAACTTGCAAAATTTGAGATTTTGCTATTTTCAATTTAATTCTTTTTGGAAATCAAGTTGCTACATCTAGTGACCTTAACACTTAAGAAATTTTTAATTCCTTGGTAAAATTTCACTCACTACGAAGAACGGTTCGAGTCTTAGCTAAAAAAAATTTCGAGGTTTTACAATACCGGTCCTTCAAATTAATCCATAATTCAAGAGGGTCTTTCACAGTTAAATATTCAGTTTTTAATCCCTCATGAAGATGATATCGGAGAAAAATCATGGCCTTCGCTTTATCCTGACTTGATGCTTTATTTTCTTGTTTAATAGTATCACCAAGACCTTTAGCGTCAAGGTGAATTTCAGCATCAAGGACCCATGACAAATAATTTTTTCCAGTAATGTCAAGTGCCACAAACTCAAGCTTTGATAGATTTGACATGAAAAAAACTAAAAAGAAAGATGAGTTAGAAATAATAAATTCTATTAAGACCAAATTTCTGAAGCAAATACATATGAATAAATTCTTAAGGTATGCTCATATAAAAATAAGTTGGTCACAGTTATTTTCAGCATATAAATGTGTGTAGAAATATCATTAAAAGATCTCTTTGAAAGTGGCATAAAGTATTGTTAATCAATTACTAGTACATACTTATGAGACAAAATTTGTAAACACTAGTAATTCGTTGGTGTCACTGTGTAATTAATTTTACATATACTATTTAACATAAATTCTTGAATATTTCCATGTAAAACTAAAAGGGATTGTTGATAAAAAAAAATTACGGAAAGAAGCATATGAATTTAAGGTACATAGTCAGCAATATAGAAACGCATAAATAAAATCAGCAATATAAAAATACATAAATAATATTTTTATTGCTAGGTACATAAAAAAAATTAGCTATAATAATAACATACATACATAAAACTTTATGTAGTATCTTAGGACGTTCAAGAAATAAATTATGGTGACAGTATTATTTTATAAGAGTAGTTGAGAGAATATTATATACATACTAAAACTAATATAACTCACTAAATAATAATAGAGTTAGATATACCAAATAAAGATCATCAAGTTAATTTAACTAAAATAAATAAATAAATAAATAAATAAGAAAGAACTAGCATGTAAATAAAAATATATAAGAGATGTGTTTATTATACCTAAAATATTTGAAGAAAATTAGAGTTTCGTGCTGATAACGTGTTATAAAATAAAATATTGAAATAAAAGAAGAAAAGGAGAGGAAGAAGCAGTAGCTGTAGAAAGAAGCCAAGGATTAATTTCCCACTTTCTATATATGTATTGTTGCGGGGTAACTACCCTTTTATAGGGAAATAATTACTTGGAGGAGTTAGCCTCCAACAGTAAAGTGAGCCCTTAACTTATATAATTTATAATATGATCCATAAACATACATTATTTACAACAACATTGTATTTATCAATGAATTAATTGTTTGTATATTACTATTGAGAAAAGAAGAGCAAAAAGTTTCAAAAAGAGTTCAATTTACATTTTAATAAATAAATAAAAAAGAGTGTTGAGAAAAGAAGATTGGATATTAGTTAATTTCTTCATCACAAAGAAATCTCTGATTAATTACATAATTTTCTATTCACAAATCCAACTAATTTTGCCAACTTTTATTTGTAGAGGCATCCAACGATAACGTGCCTCACATGAACATGTCACGTCCTTTTTTTTTCTGTCTTTCTATATTCTAAAATAATAAAACTTAGCATGTGACATGAGTTTGATCAATTTCTATTACTATGTGTTTCTTGATTCATTTATTTTATTATTTAATTAGAAGAGAGATTTAAAAATATCAATATTTACGTTGGCCCTTAGTTATTAGCAATAAGGTTTTGTTAGCAAGTAGGGAATAGAGCTTATTGTAGCTTTATTTAGCTCAGATTCTAATAATGAATTGAATTAGAATTCAATAATAAAGTCAAATGAATTATGAAAGAATTTCAAACTCAAATGCATAAGGTTTGAATTCAATAATGAAGTCAAATGAATTATGAAAGAATTTTAAACTCAAATACATAAGGTTTAAATATTGAATCTGCATCTTATAAATAAATATGCCCTTCAAAAGTTCAAGGTAACATGTGGCTCAATTACTTTAGTATTCTAAAGCCAAAAATGAACAAAAGGTCTTTAATTTCTGAATAATAATAATACTTTTTAATTTAAAGTCTATTATATTTTCTTAAAGCAAAAAAACTAAGATGCAAAAGCAGTTAATAGTTTTTTTTTAATTATTTTTTGAGATGCAAAATTGTTTCTTTCTTTTAGATGAAAAAATTAAATTACTTTTTCTATAAATAATACTCCCC